>QVNW01000398.1:0-116726 GCA_014825475.1 Pseudomyrmex flavicornis | reverse complement strand
TGTTTGTATTGACATGTAGAAGGAGAAAGAGAAAAAGAGAGAGGATATAAAATATTGAAATACATAAAACTTTAATTAATATATTCCTTTTCACGAGAGCTATATTCACGCTAAAATATACCGTCGAAACGTATCGTATATTTTAATGCCATATTTGCAGTGTTTCTTCGCGCTATCAACATATTACATTTTCGCGCCGTTTAACAAATCGCCTTCGATCTCGCGCTCTTTAACTGCCGAGGCGTCAAAGGCAGCCCTTGTATTCCCTGTACATCAAACTGCGCGTGCGCGCGCGCGCGGCTACATTGTTATTACAATAAATACCTGTACACAACCCGCGCGTAAAAGCCACGTTGGCTGAAAAGAGAAAGAGAGAGAAAGAGAGAGAAAGAGAGAGACTGAAGGAGAGAAAAGGAGAGAGAAACCGCAATAAAAGTATCAACACCCCTTTCCTCTCTTGTGCCTCCTCCTCGCCTCTTCCTATCGCACCGATCCTCTTCGCTTCGATGCTCTCGAGAGAACGCGTGCATTCTCGCAAGGCCGATATACAACACTGTCGCTGCCGTTACCGCTGCAGCCGTCGCGGTGCATCGGTCGACGGTTTAAAGTGGGCAATAAAAGGGTACCGCAAATTCCGACGCACAAATCAAAAAGTAATGGCTAGTTAGTCGCGCTCAACGCGCGTAAATGCACCTCGTGGATGACCGAGGGCGGCTGTTTAACCCCATGGCCGGAGCCGATTAACCGACAAATGGGACGCGCCTGAGCCTCTCATCGTTTAAGCCGCACGAGCGAAAGTCGAGTGCCGATGTTGGAATGTCGATCGTTTATAATGGATTAAGGATGGAAGCAAATTAGAAAATTAGGTGTAGCTCAAACACCGCATTTTTTAAAATGAACAACATGAAAACATTGTTGTTTTATTTATAAATAATCGAATTTTTTGGTACATATATACAATTTGTTTTATAACATAAAATAACATGAAAAATGAGTATTAACTCGTTAAAGTTTATGCGCATTCAAGACGTGCAAATGTAACATTTGTTAATACAAATGTAACATTTCTGTTCATATTTTTCTAAGTAGTCTATTACTAAGTAGAAAAAAGATGAACACACAGAACGCAAACTGCAACGTCTTTCTTTTCCATCTATGGCCGTAAATAAAGTGCTAATCTTTTTTTCTTTCTTTCTGTTTTTAGGTAAGTACCACATGTGAGCGAGACCGTAAGCAAGCGTAAAAAAAGAACATTTCACTTGGAGCGGTGGCTTCCGGACACACACACACACACGTGAGTGCAAAGATGAAACAATGAGATACAGTGTTTTTAAACTACATATTTTTTCACATGAAAGAAAACGTAGCAGTAAACCAACGAATTTTATGCGGATGAATACTTCAAGAAACATTTTGTTTGCGCAAATTCCGATATATTCAAACCTATAAATTTACTCCGCAAATTTTTGATTGATTTCCCGAGTGTAATGCTACGCGCGCGCGAATACTCAAATCGCATCGAATTTGCGCGTTATATATAAAATTTCCGTCCCAGGCACTACTGAACTCTCGCTCTTTCCCGTGAGCGTGAACACGCGGATTAATGCCGAACGAAGATTCACATCTCGCCTCGGGCGCTGCGACGACGATCGGGGCAGATTTTTCTTTTCTTTTTTTTTTTTTTTCCCCCTCGTTAGTCTAGCTCATCACGGATGTCAACTATCATCGTCGCATTCACACGCCGTTGAACTCGCCTCGATAACATTTTCACGGCGTTTATCATATATATATATACCGCTTCGGTAGCTCCTCGGGCTAACGACTGCAGGCGTCCCGAAGGCGCGCGGAGGTGCAGTGACCGTGTGTGCTGCTTGATCTAACTCGATCTCCGGGAACGCGGCTAAGAAGTCGAGCCGAAGGAAAGAGAAGGAGGAGACTGTGACGCGAGAAAGAGAGTCGGTATCGCCTCTCGTGACGCTTTTACGCTTGTTAACTGTTGCCTCCACACGAAAGGGGTAGTTCTATTATTCCCCCGAGGCTCCGTGCTAATTATTTATCCGCGGCTCGACCGGTACAAACGATCTCGATGTGTGACGGGACGTTGCTTCTAGAAGCAACTATGTCGCGCCGAGGCGAGACAACCGATGCGCGAGAGCGTAACACGGTGAGATCTAATCGCGATAGCTGATATTGGTTAAACGTAATTCGTTCCGAAGACAGCCGCAATTGGACGCGTCCGGAAAGTAACGAGCGCCCGAGGACGAATTAACCATCACACGCAAACATCAGGGTAAAGTGCGGTGGTACTTTCGATAAATATATATATAGTTGTGATGGCAAAGTCCGCGCTGGCTTTCCATCTTCCGACTGTTGGAAATGTATGTGCTTCTTTATGAATATCTAACGAGATAATCACATATGAATATCCGAATGGTTCTCGAAAACTGAAACTTCAACCTTGCATCACGGCTCAATATCTTACGCACGTCCGATGTAATGATGTAAGTAAAATATAAGTTGTAATATGGTAATCGCAGCTTTCTGATTGAATTCCTCGTTCCACGATTTTAATGTCCGACGATGCGAGACAAATCGCGCGAGAAGTATTGAATTAGAAATGTGTGTGCTCGCAATTACGTGAAAAGATTAATTTTAACAAAAATTCTTCTGTTTTTAATTAATTTTAATACAAGGAGAAACAGGTCAGTGGGAGCACGTTCACTGTTGTGTATATAATTTCATTTGATGAAATTACAAATTACAAAACTTGTTTTGACCGGGGGATATCATTTTTAAATAATTTTTTTAAAATTTATAAAATCTGACAGTTAACTTTCCAACTCGATATGTGACCTCAGCTATTTAAGACTAAAAACTTTGACCACCATTGTAAGTAAATTACACTCCTTTTATAATTACACAATCTACCCGATCGGCGTTTATTAATTTTGTCTCTCATTTCAATTGCTTTAGACAATAAAGACCAAATTCCTCGGTCGAAACGTTTTGTAATTTGTAATTGCATCAAATAAATAAAATTATTACACGCAACAGTGAACGTGCTTCCATTGGCCTATTTCTCCTTGTATTTGAATATCGGATACTCATCTTAATTAAATATTAATTAACTTTAATCTTTTGTAAATTATACATCTATATTTTTTTGAGATTTTTGTAGAAAATATTATTTTCAAATTTCTTCGAATCTATAGACGAAAATTATAATGAAACGCTATAGTTTATATAACGCGACGCATACAGAAATTTCTTAATTGTGCTTGCAAAGCGCGCGCAACCGCTAAATTAAAATGTTGAATGGCTGTGAAATGGCGTACTCAATAAATACGCTCATTGCGGCAGCCTCGTAAATACGCATTATTACGGCCCGTAAAATCGGACAATCATTTGGCAATACGTAGCAAACGAATACACACGGTGCGTGATAATGTTTTTTGTCTACGGTCAGCAGATTGGCGATTGGCACGGGCTGAGTTATCGATTCCTGACCTGCGAAAATGACTCGCTCTATTTCCACGCTCGCGAACTTTCTACAAATGATAATATGGTCGCGCGCGTTAATCGAACTCTCGCGTGTGATCGCCGATCGATTTCCCCGCCGTCCATTGTTCGTTGCTTCAGACCACTTCATGGCCCTTCCCCCGCGTCACTCTAGCACTTCGCAAACTATATATTTCACTCCTGCCGTTGTAATTTTATGTGCCGACTGTCTCACCTATCTTCAGGGCGCGCGGCCGCGTCAACTCTCCTAGTCGGATATCCAGTTTATTACCGTTCGATGATCACCCGTCCATAGGAAATAGGTACAAGCGATAGCACACAAAGCCATAATCTGCGCCCGATCGTTTTCCGAGAGAGTTGACGAGAGAGAAACCACCGCGCCGTCACACCGATTTCTCGCGCAAGTCGCAGAGCGCAGGATCCGCTTGCGTACCGTGAAATCCGCTTTTACATATACCCGTGAGGATTCGCTCATATACGAACGTTACGTAGCAGTAGTAACTGTCCATTCGCAAAGATAGAGATAAGATGTTATTGTGTAATATTAATAGAGCGTATGAGAAGATTTAAGTTTGAAAATTACAGATTGAAGCGTAATTTGCATCTTCATATCAAATTAAATGCAACAGTTATTAATAAACGTTAATAGCGGGAAACATTGAAAGTTATCAGTGCGGTTGTTTAACGTTCAGAGATAATATTTAACGAATAAATATGTAAATGAATTAATTGCCGTGACTTGTTTATTTTATGTTGTTGTAGAATTGATTGGATTTTACGGTCGGCAGTGATGGCACGTGAAAATGATTTTACGGCATTCAAGGAGCCTATTTATTCGCCGAATTAATCGCGCGCGAACGGTAAATAGGTCCGTTGCGAGAATTTCGCGAAAAAAAAAAAACAAGATAAAGCTGACGCTGGAATAATTAAAACGATTGAATTGGCACGAGTTACCGGATTCGATTTGACGAAAAAAAAAAAAGATATTACTTTATTGTGGTCGTCTCGTGCTTTGTCTGCGCGTTCATAATTTTCAAAAATCGTGTACATATTTGCGGATGAGTTTTTTTGACGAATCTTTCTCGATCATGCAAATTTTCATTTTATTTTTTTTTTTTTAACATTTTCGCGATTTTTATACACATATTATTCATCAAATATAACGAAATAACTTTCGTGATTTTGCAACTGGTCAAATGTGAAAAATGAAAAAAACTGCACGTTGTTTATTTTCTCGCTCGCGCGATATATTAACCATTCGCGTAATTCATTTACGTTGTCAGAAATATGATACGTGTAATATGCTTCATCGCTCACAAGCTTTCTCTACATAGTTTCTAACTATCCGACAAAAATTTTCGTCTCGAATTCATCTCTCGCGCGCACAAAAAATGTGCACAATGTAGATAACAATTTTAAATAAATTAACTTCTGAATTTGCGTATTTAAAATTGTAGTTTTTATTTCTTAACCCTTCGTGGACAGCCCTAAAAAATGACGACTAGTTGGACAGAGTCTGTGAGATCTACTTTCAAAATCGAATATCTTCACTGAAAAATCAATATTTTTTCAATTTTGTTTCTTTGAATCAAAAGTTCGAACAATTTTGCGTCGATAAGAAACAAAAATTGAAAACAATCTCTAGTAGTTTCGAAGATATGAGCGTTAAAAAAAAAACTAGTTTTTACTAGAGGCGCCATTTTTAAGTGAGTCTGGGAAATCCCTGTCTGTCCACGAAGGGTTAATGCATATTCGTGTTTAAACCTAAATCACAGAAGACTCTTGTATAATACTGAGATATGTGTTTCGTGTTACATAAATCGATATTATACGAGTCACACAGGGTAATACAAATATGGATTATGTGTGCATTTGAAAACATTTATAAAAAAATCCGTGATAAACGAATAATATACGAATCCGCGTTAAACAAACTCGCGTTATACGGGGGTGAGTCCAATTGTATTTACAAGAAAATATAAAAAGACTATAAGAGCAGAGTATAGAATCAAATGAACACTAGTTTTCCAGAGTTGCCTATTTCCAGTACCCCTTTGTTTAACGAACGATGCGTCATTACGGAAGAATCTCCAGCGCGCGTAGTCACGTATCGCGCTCGTTGTCGACGATCGAATACGTAATCGACTAGCGTGCGAGACACTTGACCCGGTTTATCCGGCGTCGCCGACTAATGACTCGGCTGAATTCAACTTGTCGTTCGCCAATCACCCCCGGGACAAATCGCTCGACCCCCGTTGATTCCCGCGTATATGCGCATGTACGTGTGCACACGCGTGTGTCTCGTATCTAAGCGATCCCAGCGGGTTGTTGCTGGTCGCGCATAAATTTTCATGCGCTCTTGCATGAATGCATGCGCGAGCCCTTCCTTAACGACGGAAATATATATCGAGACGATTTCGCACGGAATCCGATGCAAGGTACGTCACACCTGAACACGTGCGTGCAAATGATGCCGCGTAAAATAAACTGGGAAATGTCGGTGATACACGGACGAGATCGAAAATAGCGTGACATTACACACGATCTTTCTGATTTTTAATGACGTCGATTAATCTGCTAGTGAAAATTATACGAGAAACAAATTTTATATTTTCGAAAATATTTATTATATTAAAAAAAAAAAAACTAAATCCTTCAAACTCAATCTCTTATCTTTCTAACAAAATATATTTTATGTGGAACTATGTGAAAACAGCAATACAGTATTATATGAAACTCGTTTCTACAAAAACTGTTTCACAAAAGAACTGAAAAGTCGCGCCACGTGAAATCGTACTGTAGAAAACTATAAAAATAAAATACTATAAAGTATAACTGAATATTACGCGTGTTTTTGTATACTCCAGTACAAAGTTATAAAAATATTGTACAAATCTAAATCAAAAATAAATCTTATCTCTAATAATCTCTAAACACAGGATTTTTATATACATATAATAAATACGTGTTATTGAAAACCTAACATATATTGTAAATAAAAAATAGTGCAAATAAAAAAATTTTTATATACATATAATAAATTTTTATATACATATAATAAATACGTGTTATTGAAAACCTAACATATATTGTAAATAAAAAATAGTGCAAATAAAAAAATTTTTTTTTATTCAAAATAAAAAAAAATTTATCACGCGAAGAAACTTGGCGCTGCTTGACAATGAAACAATTAAAACCTCAAGTGCTACTGGACCAGTTACTTGGAAAATTCAGCAACATCAAATTTTTTGAGACACAAAATCTTAGCTCGGCTGAATTGTCCAACTCGCACAAGTCGCTCTCGCTGCGCGTGCACTTGGCGGAAGGCGAGAGTTACCGTCTCTTGAAAAGTATTTATTTTCTTAAATATTCCCTTTTGTAAATATTCTCGTATTGGTTCAAACTATCGTAAACTTGTATATTTATTCCGTAACATACTTAAAAAAATTATGAGCTATTGCTCTAGTTTAGTCAGTCCTTTTTCTTCTTCTTTTTTTTTTTTTTTTTATCAAAAAGCAGAGAAAATTCTGCGATACGAGCGTCTCATTAAGTCGTAGCGCGCCTGCAAATTGTTTTCCTTTATACAGGACCATCCAATTAACGGGCAAATTTGCTTTGAGAAAAATAGACTACCGTCTGGACAGCGAACTGAATAGCGAAAATAACGAGGGATTGCGTGCGCGTCGGTATCAACTCGGGAGGAGGACAGCTGCATCGTGCGCAGAGTTAAATTGTCGTAGCTATATCTCTACGTTCACATACACGACTGTTTACGGAGGTATTTTCCAGCGGACGCCGCACGCATAACGTATCGAATAATTCCGTACGTTCCTGGAATATCTCGGCTGACGAACTTCGCGTCTGACGAACTGACAATAATACAGCGAGCGCGCCGATGCAATTTGCACCTGCCTGGTCTCGGCGCGACGGTAGCTTTTAATAATTTGCGCTTGGCGTAGCCGCCACAGCCGCAACAGCGCGCTCTTTAGCGATCGTCATTACGCTAATTAGTCACGATGACTTTCGCAGAGACCGAGCGACCACGGCGAGCACGAGCTGTTCCCCGATTCAATTGGAACGCGCGCGAACCGCTGACGGAATCTTCTCTCTCTCTCTCTCTCTCTCTCTTGCTTTCTCTCTCGCTCATTCGCTTAGTCGTGTAACCGCACGACGCATTCATTCTCGCACGCAAAAGGATGCTGAGAGAAACGAACGTTTGTCCCTTTTCGGTATATGAGCATTTCTCGACTCGGTGTGTTGCATCATCGGGCGCACATCGCGCCAAAGCGAGAGTTTCGCGAAAAGCGAGATGCCTCCGATCTGCCGCGCTATTTTCGCGCTTACACGAGCGCGATTTTTCTAACAACCTCGCGCGCACTCGCGTTCCGTTCCGCGATGTAAATTGGATTTGACGTTTTCTCGCGCGGGTAGGAAGGCACACGGTTTGTTTTTCTTGGATTTCAAATCTCTAGTCTTGTCTAAGGTATTACTGGCGGGGTTTTGGTCTTTGATTTCTATGGGTTTGTGTTTTCGTGTATGTATCGTGACGCAATGTGGAGCGAGAGAAACCGCGACGTGCATACCGAAAGCGTTTCAATGAGATTTCTCTCGTTGAGAGCTGCGGACGCGAAGCGTCGAAACGAGAAGCAGTAACGAATGTAGCAAACAGTCAGCGGATTTCTTTTTGTTTCCCGTCTCTCTACGTAAATCGAAGCTCGCGTGTGCGCGCGCGATGTGAATGCCTGCAAAGAATGTTTTGCGAACGATCTGCGCGGGCTGCAAGTGCATCACGTTTGTATATATACAAACGTCGGTGCAACCCGTCACACAAGGGGTTATCTCGGTGTGGGGTTGCAGCCCGGCCGTACAGATGGTGCTACCGGTTTCACGCGGTGGTTGAAAGTCTACGATTTCTGATTTGCTTTTCAGAGCAAAGCTCGACTTTTTGTTAAAATGTTCGTTGAAAAAAAAAAAAAAAGCGGTTGCCATCGCGCAATATAAACAAACTGCGGGGTGCAAATTCAAAAATAATAATGTTTGTAGGAATTTAAATTATGTACTTATTAATATAATTGTAAAATCAGCGAGATTACGTGTAAAATAAATTTAACTTAAATATCAACAATAAATATTTAATTAAAATTCTGATTTTTCAAAATTTAATTTAGTTTCTTATTTTGGCGTAATAAGACGGCGTAAGGCTAAACGGTATCTTGACATTGTAAAAATAGTCGCGCTACGTGTCGACTATTATTTTCATCTCATCATCATCATCATCATCGTCATCATCATCATCATCACCACGTCGCTAGAAAGAAAAAGTAGGCGACGGAAACATGGCGTTAATAAATTGCACAGGAACTACCAAGTCTCGTTGCATTTGCGACATACGCGTGCTTGCACGCACATACATACGGTGACTGTTACACAGGAAAATTCGCGCCAACTCTGTTCCGCTTTTTTTCATAGCTCCGTGCGAGGAAAACGCGAGGAGACGCATCACCCTTCGTCTTTTGTTTGCAACGAGAGAGAGAGCGTTTTTTCTCTTTCTCTTCCACCTCGTTACAATTAGGCATAATTACACGTGCGTCGAGTGCGTAAGAATATACGCATCACCGGGATGGCATAAGTGTGCAGACGGTAGTAAATTAAGATCCCCGCTTCTCCGCGCGATGATTGCTTCGTCGTTTTAAAACAGACAGATTTCGCGCTCTTCGCACTTGCACGCGTGCTTTTTGTCGCGAAAAAAAGTTACGTAACGCGTTTTCATTGTTCACGTAAATAAAATATAAATTTCGAATTTTTTTCAAAACGATATATAAAAATGACGCGAAAATCGCATGTTTTTTTGACGCTGGAAAATTTCTCATTTCTTTAATCTCAACCAGTCATTGTAAGTCCATGACTACTGTTCCTATAAAATCGCGCTCTTTTGTCTCCTGACACTACCATTTCGACGCTTTTCCACTTACGGTATGCAACTACTATAAAACCGTGTGCACGTTAAGCTTCGCGAATTTACAAAGCTGTTCGGGAACGGCGCGGCGCCATGTGTTAGCTGCTGCACATACGCGAGCTTTCACGGCGAGCGTTCTCCATGAGCTTTCTCTACTTCTCAGGGTATTCCGATGCGGCAAAGGCCCGCGCTTTCGCGATGAAGTGCATCCCTCGCAGCCGAAAGGGATGGATCGCGTCGATGGAGAAAAAGAGAGGAAAAAAAAAACCCCGGATTGCGGAACGTGCCTTCGGTTGCGTGTGCGTGCGGACGAGCTGCGGATTATTATAATAAAAGTCCCTCTCTTTCTCTCTCTCTCGGCTTTTGTTCGCCCGTCCTAGCTCCGTACCCGCTTTGTCCAGCTGACGCGCGCGCGCTGCATCTCTATTTGCATTCGTTGCGCTCATGTGAAACCGGACGGGTGCCGTCAATGGCCAAATAACGATGACGAAACGCGCTTTTCCCGCTGTTTTCGGCTGTAATATATGGAAAGCGCTTCGTCATGTCCGCGCCGCCGTCGTCGCCGCCGCGCCTGAAAGTTTTGTACCTCGCGAAACGAGAACTGTGCACGGACTGTGCATGCAGGTACATACATGCTGCGCATTTAAAGAATATTTAAAACGTTACCATCGGGAAATACTAATTTTCGCAGATTACATCGAGAGGTAATAATGACACGGTTTTGTTCCTTCAAACAATTGTTCATCAATCTTTTGCTCCCCCTCTAGTTGGTTTTACAACAATTAACTACCCATTGACGTAACTCTCGCACGTAATAGATTCTCACACCCTCTCCCCCTATGGTATGAGCTGTAAATGTTCTCGCAGCCGGTCGTATCTTTCGGTCAAGATGCACTGTGTGCAATACGGTTCCACATAGAGGCCTCATTGTTTTACCCTTGAATCAATTACATGGCTCGGCTCCCGTCCGATGCTATCTCCCGACCGGAGAGAGCGCGCGGTTCGCGTTTGCGTTCGCGTGTGTCTTCCGTTCTGCTTCGCGAACCTTCCATACGTGTATGTACAAATGAACTCGGAGATCCACGATCTGAACCTGGTAATTGGAACGTTCGGATAAAGCTTGCGGCCGTCCGTCCGTCGCCGATTCGCTCTCCCCTTTATCGATCGGCTCCGCGCTTCTTCCTCCCATCTCTTTCTCTCGTTCTCTCTCTCTCCCTCTCTCTCTCTCTCTCTCCCGTGCCGCCTCCTGCGACCGCTATCCTTTTCGTCTCGATAAGCGCTTTCGGGCCGAGCGCGCGTCCGTCGACCGGTCTTTTAATTAAATCGAAGCTTTCGCGCAATTAAAATTTCGTACCTGTCAGCGAATAAATCGGTTTATTTGCGGCCGGACGGCAGCCAGATTGATCGCGCATTAACGTTCTGTCTGCTTTATGGAAATATTTTTAAATGATAGAATAATTTATATTTTTTCGTAAATAATTGCTTCTGTATATTCAGAGATTAAGCAGACGAGATAAAAGCTAATGATATGTTCGTTCTTCTCTCGTTACCGTTTATAACTTATTTTACATTTAAAATCTGATAAAAAAATTTCGATTATTAAATACTGCTCCATCACGAGATATATTTCGACATGTGTTTTTCTTTATACAATCAATGTTTAAATAATATTTATACATACATATATATCTGATTTTTTTTTCATAAATCGATTTTTTTACAAGTCGAGATCGATTTACCGTGCGTGCTTTAATAAATATATATAAAATTTCTCAAATAGCGCGCTGCTGTGTTTTTAGTATATGTCACTTTTTTTGTAGAATAGATTTTGTAAATAACAATTTTTGTAAAACTAGTTTTATTATAATTTTTTTGCACTAGTAGTATGCAATATAACACTTTGTTTTCAAGTTATATAAAATAGTGGATTTAATTTAAATTTACGCTGTTTACGTCGTGTCTTTATATTTTTTCTTTACGAAAATCGCAAAACAGCACAGGAAATCCATCTCTATAAAGACATCATTATCTATGACAAAAATCTTCGTTCATGCGTCAACGTCTTCGTGCACACTTCGGTGTTGAAAATACGTAAAGCAAAATATTGTATCGTACTCGGTAAGAAAGAATCGAGAAAAAGAGGAAGAAAATGATAGGAAAGACGGATTGAAAGGCAAAGGCGCGCGGACAAGGCACGCTCGACCTCTTTGAAATTACAGAAATGGAGAGTGGCGCGAGCGTTTTGCGGAGATGTCAGCGCGTTCAGTAGCCTCGTACACGGATGTATGCACGTGTGTCGTGTCTTCGTTCAACCTCCGCAAAGGGGGAAAGTCGGCAAGTAGTTACGACAATTTACTAGCAACGTTTGTTCGTTCGTGTTGAACAACAGAGACAGTTCTTCGTCGCTATATATCAAGTACGCTGCGTCCGTGCTTCTAAAGAGTTGTTACAGCTTAGCGAGGTTTTTGTCATCCGTGCGATTTTACGACGATTTTAGTATTGAATCGAAGTTTATAAAAACTAAGTAGAAAAATTGAAACAAAAATCTCATTCGTTGTCGAATTGTTTAGAAAATGAGAATTATTCTAATTGCGAAATATCCACAGTCATGTGACACATCTCGCGTTACAAAGCATCGTAAGTATAAAAGAGGAATGGGGATTGTTTCAACAGGGACAAATAACAGAGCTCTAAAAGTATGCTGAAGGAATTCACCGCGGTGAAGCGTCAAAAGACGCGACCGTATACCAATTTAGTCGCTTGTACCGGCAAATTAATGAGAATTCGTAGAAGCTTAAAATATGCAAAAAGTAAGAAAAACGTTGTAAAAAAAAAAAAGATTAATTTTTATCGACAATAATCTGCAACAATCTTTTATTCTCACGTTTATTTTATAACAATTAAAAAAAAATCTACTTTTAGTAAAATTTTTTCAAAATGTCAAAAGTACATTAAAACTAAGTTGAAAGTTCTAGAATTATTTTTATAATAAAAATTTACGACAAACACAGAAATAAAACCGAAAATTCTTTTCTAAGAAATTTTCGCTCTCTGAAAAGAAGAAAATAATCTGCGGCAATGACAAAGGATGAGATCGAGGAGTAAAGGGGAGCAAAAGTAAAGATAGATCGGACATGCCATGATTTAATTTCGTTGCGAATCACGCTGAGTAAATACAGTCCGTGCGAATCCTGGTAGCTGATCATGGCCGAAGGAAGAAAGTGGCGGGCTGGTGCGCTTTAATTAAACGAGCGGAAGTGATCCTCAGGTAAATATTAAATGCAACGGACCGACCGTGTCTCGTTAATATATATACGGGCGGCGCGTGAATATGATTAAACTTGTATCAAGGCGAACCGGATGTGTCCGTCAGAAAAATCCTCTTTCACCGTCAGTAAATTCAGTCGCGGTACACCAGCTTTGCACATGATTTTATTATCGCGCGACGTCTGCATCTTGCATGTGTGACGCGTTCTAAATCGCGTTATCTGATTTACATACTCTCTCTCGCACTAAGTTACGTAACAAAATAAAACGTTAAATATTATTTTATATATTTTTCAGTTATGCACTTCATTTACATACTGTGTGTGTGTGTGGATTAAGACAAATATATCAATGAATAATTATGTTAAAAACAGTTTTATAATATACCAACATTTGCAAGCTTTTCTAACTTTGTGGCAACTTCCTCCCGATATACGATTACTTTTAACACAAGCACAAACTTCTCGAAATTCTATTATACTTCTGATTACTTTCTCCGGTCGATACAGTTCGCTTCGTACAGAGATTGCTGGTGTTAGACTTCCAGATATCTTATGGAAGTTCCGACGATAATTCCGCGTAACATTCTCCACACAGCGGCACAGATTATCCAGACAAGGCGGCCTTTAAACTTTTCCTCGACAAACCCTGTCATCGCTCGTCTCGCAATTAGTCTCGCCTGGCGCGTTTTTGTTTCGCGTCTACCCACCAGCCGACCGTGTTGCGTGATGCTTTTGCCTCTCGCTCGTATATTGCGAACGACGCGTCGTTCGGTAGAGAAGCTGCTAGAGGGATTGACTAATGCGTGCCGCGCGTGTCGGTCATTCGCTTGGTATAACGCGCGCGACATTTTAAATTCGTGTCGTTATTTTTAACCCGCGCGCAAACTCGGTGGTTACTCCGTTACGCGGCGTTAACCGCGCCACAGCCGATAGTATCGGGACATTAATTTGCGCAAACGAGTAAACCGGCGTGACTGGAATAACGAAAGAGATTTCGAACGACTTTGGCAGGAGCGCAAATAGCGACCGAAACGATGCTCCGCGAGATTCTCAAGATAGAACTGAGGGAAGGTCGGCAACCTTATTTTAGAGAACGCTCGATTGATCTATGGAATAAGCTGTGAGAAACGTTTCTGTGTAATTAACGAGCAACGGGGTGTAAAATATAGCGCTATTATCCCCCGAGGCTCTAGTTCCTTCGTGCTCGCATCTGACTTCCACGAGATATGATTCTCATATTTATGACCGCCGCACACAGTGATACGTATGAAGACATTTTATTCGATTGACCCGCGGGTTAAATTCATCAAAAGTAACAGTCATTGGAACGAAGACTTTTTTTTAAATAAGTAATTACAAGAATATATTATAATTAAAAATGTAATATAAATATAAATGTAATGAATTGTATACGTTTAAACAAATTCAAGGAAATTGTTTGCACATACCGAGTGTCTGAAAAATTTTTTCACACAGCGCAAGTGTGAAGATAGATTGAGTTATCTGAACGGAAAAGTCATTTTCAAAAGTATCGCAATATTTATTGAGTTATTAATTAATAACTGCGAGTCAATGAGCGCGTGGGAAACGATAGATCCGGACTCTGCAGGAATGTATGATTTTTCAGTTAAGAAAAATGCTTTATCTCACGCAATCTTCTAACAACGATGAGAGGCGGAGCGAACAAGCGAGCGGCGTGTGACACAGCAATTAGCTGATTTACACAATTGAAAATCATACACGCCTGCAAATTTTGCAAAATGATAAATGACTTTTCTGTTCAGATTGACTCAATCTATTGTAATCTCTTCGGCCGTGTGAAAAATTTTCAGACATCCTGTACATCTGCATGTTAAATACTTCTCTAAATTTTCTTATAAAAATTACAGATGAATAATCGGCAAATTATAAAGAAATTTTAAAAACACTTCTTTAATTTGGTGTAATAAGAGCAACGTAATAAAAAGAACGAGGTATCCAATAAATCTCAATTCTTTCTCATCTGCGGCAAGTTAAGGAAACTAATCACGGCGATATACATCAGCGCTAAGGAAATTACGAAATGCTTCGCCGTCGGCCGTGCCGCGAAATGCGAAATCCCCAGTCCGGCCGGTCGGGGCCACGAATCATGGTCGAAGGGACGCGCCGGTATCAGCGATAGGGCCCCAGAGATTAGATTCGCGCCGCATTATTATGGGTGGCGCGGTCGTGCGTAACAAATACGTCTGAATTTTCGGGATGCGCCCTCTCGTCGGCGCACATTTGTATTCGGCTCTCGCAAGACGGGTCGCGTCGCTCTTCTCGGCCTCGGCGTTTTCGATGCGAAACGACGAAAAACGTTCGCTCCCGAATCCCACGAGACCGCATAACCCGCGCGTTACGCGCGAACGTGAAACGTACGCGCCGTCCTGGGAAGAGATACATACGCGAGAGATTCGCCGTGAACCCAAATGGAATTTTCTCTTCCATCTCTCTCTCTTTCTCTCTTTTCCCTCCGTTTCTGTGGCCGTGTGGTAGCAGCGACGCTTCCGCCTGACGTATGGTTATCGTTCCGGACCGGTTCGAAACGGTTTCGCCCGCTCGGACGAACCGAAACGTACTCGGACGTGTCCGCGCGAATTACCGCGAGCCGAAACACGATTTACTCGGGCAATTTATATCGAGGCCGAATGTCGTTACGTTTTCCCGATCAAACTTGACTCTTTTTTTTTTTTGGGAGGGAGCTGTACGCTACGGGAGATGATCCTTGTTAAATAAATATCGGATTTTAATCGAATGAAGCCGGTTTCAAAACAGAAACGGGAGAAAACTAGTTCGATTAGAATTTATTTGACTGCTTCGTCGTACATAAAATATTTGGCGCGTGTTTAAAGATAAGTATTAAATACACTAAAGAATTTAATTTGCCAAATTTATTAACGAAATGCAACTTGAAATATTTTCTTGTTAATAAAAAAAACTTGCTTGCCGTGGCGACAAATATTTCTGCCAGCCGAGTGACACAACGCGTCTAATTTAAATCATCAAACGTTCATATTTATAGCGGGAGCAGATCGATACACGCGGTAACGTACGACCGCGATTTTCAGACGTTCGATTCGTCGAGCGAACTCCCTACTGGTCCGGAGATGACGCGAGGGGGGGGGGAAAGGCTACAATTAACGGCTCGTCTGCAACGAATATATGGACCGTTCGTGCGGGTTGTCCCGTGTCATACGTCACGTCTTTCGGTGCGCGTATTTCGGCGTAACGAGTCGACTCGCACGCGTTATTCGTGCGCGACGTGAGTAACGATCGGGTCCCCGAACGTGTGCCGGACGACGAGAGACCCCGAAGAGAGAGCTGCAACACAATGCGAGACCGAGCGACGCGACGCGACGCGCCGCACTGCGCCGGCCGGACAGAGAATTCCAAGCTTCGCGAAGTTTCGTATTTCTACGGCCGCGTGCGAAAGTTAGCGTCACGGAAGATAGGCGGCAACGCTGACGAGATGGCGAGAACGCGGCGGAATTGGGAATTTATGGAATCCGGGTCTTACCACGCGATAAGTCACAAATGAATGCGCCGTTAAATGTGTGCGTTTTGTAAGCGAGGTAATATACCTCGTTATGCTCGTTACAGAATAAGGAACTGTTAAAACAGGTTTTTTGTAATTCCGGAATTCTGTTCATTTTAGATAAATCTTTTCTTTTTTTTTTTTTAAATTTAATTAAGCCTTTGATACAGACGTTATTCTTTTAGAGTGAAAAGATTGTTTTTGTAACATATTACAAGTAACTCGCAGGTGTTCAGCGATCTTTTAATAGCGCATTGATTAGAATTTATTGTAATGGAAAACTGTTGTTTCCACCGCGTATCGCATGGAACTACAATAGAACTCTCGCACTGCGGTCGTTTGAAATAGTTTCACGCGCAAAGAGGCGCAACAAAATAGCCTGACCGTATCGGCTTTGTAATCACCGTGCGTGCAAATTTGATTGCACAATCGATACGAGTTTCCTCGCTCTAATTTATAAACTCGCCCGCCACACGGGTAAACCTCGTAGAACAAAAAGCTTGTTCACCGCCGTCTGACGCGGGTCGAGCGCGTTTGCCCCCAAATAAAGGCGAAACTTTTCGGGCGACGCGAGGGTTGTTTTGACATGGGGTCAGGCTTCATTCAAATTATTACACGTGCCGCAACCCTTTTCGAAACATCGTGGGGTGGCAACAAGGTGCTCTCGTCGTGTTTCGGGTAATTTAGACAAGTCTCTCGGTTTCCTGCTGAATTATTCTAAACGTACCGCGCGCTTCTCAGAATCGCGTCGGCGATGACTTTAACGCGGTAAGCCGTAAGTAGCTCCTTCAGGCAACATGAAAGCTTTTGAGCACGACGAGAGGTGCACGAAGCAAAAGAGCTTTTCCCAAAAAAGAAACGCGGCGTTTTCCTCGCGCGTTGTCCTCGATTTTGAGAATGAGCTCTCACGGCGAAACTTAATTAGGACCAAATTAGCGAAGGAGGATGGCTGAGTATAATACTTGCAAAACAAGTTTCCTCTTGTGCTTAAGATGTAAAAATATAAATTTGTGAGATGAACTTTGAATGTTCTTCACATCGGTTGCTTTTCACAACGTGTGTATATTATTCTTCGAATATAACATTGTAACACTGCGACAGTAGAATTTCTAAACGGAATAAAAACGAATAATCAGATAAAAATAACCGCAGTTTCTCTCTTTCTCTATCTATCTCACTGTGTTTCTTTCTCTCGAATAAAATTTTATAAATTAGACCTTTTTATTATTTTATTGACGATACGTGATAGAAGAGAATATGAAAAAGATAAAGTACTAATAAAAATAAAATACTAATATTCACGATAATATTATTAGATAATATTATTAGAATATACAATATTCTAATAACTCTTATAAATCTTCTTGTCTACGTACAACTTCGACTCTTTTATTATTTTATTAATGAGACGCATAATAAAAAGAGAATATAAGAGAAGAATAAAGTAAGTAATACAAATATTCGATTCGAATAATTGCCGTTAATCTTCTTGTCTGTGTGATTTAATCATTTACGCGCGTCAAACACAGATGTCAAATTACGTTAGACATTAACTATAAATCATAACGCACTATTAGCGAGACATAATGCACTTACAGACATACATACATACATATATGGCGCCGCCGCAGTTACGGAAGATTCACTTTAGCTGAAAAGTCGTGTTGTAATAATAATTGCTTTCCAACCATGGGAACATAACGCAACTTATAACGCAACAGCAGATGTAAATTAGTGAAAACACCGAAGATGTAAATTAATGAAAACTTCGCAAACCAAGTAATCGGGCATGCGTCTTTTGGACGCAGATGCTGCCTCGTGTAACGCTTCGCAAAACAAGTTCGTCGTGAAACCGGGTCTCGCATACGGAACGCACATATGTACGTTCTTCCTTTGACAGTCACGGCGCACAATGTGCGGAGACACATGCACCGGCTGTGCATCTCGCCACTCTTACGCGAAAGAGCCTTTGCAGCCGACGAACGCTAATGACCTTAATGAGGCTGTTTTGACGCTTGCCCGCGACCGGTCGTCCCCGTCTCATCGTCGTCGTGCACTTCTCTCCTCTCTCACGGAGGTGCGCGCATAGTGCAACCGCAGTGCCGGGAGTAATTGCTGCCGAAGCGTTCGCTCTCGCCTAATTGCGCCGGATTCCTTGTCAAGCATGAACATCCGATATCGAGGTCATGTCCGAATAATGCCTCGACCACTTGACGGACACGTGCTCCGTGTCTCTTCTCTCTCCGGTCTCTCTGTTCTCCGCGCTTTGTCGATATAATTTCATCATCGATCTCTAAAGAAGATGCAGACATCTGATCCTTGGCATTGCTAAACTCATCCACCTGGAATCTGTTTTGCGTCGCGTATCGTTTTAAAATAACACGCTAACGTACTGGAAAGTACGCTTAGTACTCAAAAGATACAAGTCTCTAAGCTTCGAAAACATGGAGCTCGGAAGACTAGAATGTTTCTGAACTCGGAGATCTGTAAATATAATAAAATCAGAGCACTCTTGTGTTGTGTTCCTGGCGGAAAACGCTGGGCTGAAACAGTTTGGCTGTTTGCAAACCAAACCGGGAAATCATAAAGAATCGTTTAGATCCAAAAGTAACATAAGAGACTTCAGTAGCTCTACCCGCTTTTCTCACCTATACCGGAAATCGGCACTTATAAGAAAAAAATAGCTGTTGTCGTTTTGACTGAACAATTAGAACAATTGGAACAGGAGATAACTGCGATAACGGATTCTATATCCTTCTGATATCGGGTGTATCAAAGTTTACACTGACTATCTTCGAGAGACGATTTTCCGATGAACGTTCTTTTTCTCGAAAATGGCAAACGACAACAACAAAAACTGTGTGCAAATCCTAGGAAAGCGGATTAGGAGCGTTTAGGCCGAGCTATTCTCCGATGCTATTCAGCTGACATGCGCGCAGAACTCGCGTACAAGCGAAACCCTCAATAGGTACACGTACAACCTCGTATCTTGCGTGTACACAGACGTCAACAATGCACAAGCATGTCGATAGGGGATCACGATCAACTAACTGAAGCGAACTCGCGTCGATTCTGTTCAGCTTTCACTCGGGTTCTGCTAATTACATTGCTAATTTAATCGCGCAATTATATGGTCTTCCGAACATGATTCGGTTTGGAGCGTATTATACGCAGTTTGTAGAAGTGGAACTTTACGGGTTTCGAAACGTACTTCAAATTGTTGATAGTTCGAGCGCGAACTGAATATTAGACTCTGAATATTAGACAATAGATTAAAACCGAGTAAACACTAATTTGGCAGCGGCGAATTTACATTTACTTAGTTCGAAATTCAAAAATTCTTTTCACGGTTTTTGCTTTTACCATCCCGTGTTAGAATATTCTTATTTGAAATTTTCAAACAGATGTAATCTGCGAGTACTTTCAATATTAGAAGACGGATAGATGTAGCGCGAAAGATAACACTGTTCTTCTTCGGTGGGTCAATGTTTTCCTTTAGTTTCGAGATTGTTGCCAAATTTCCTGAAGCGAGAGATATAAGCTCGTTTCTCTCACTAGCTTCTTGGAACGAACCCAAGGATTGCATATTATTCGCTGCATAAGATCTCGATCTCTATGGGCGTGTTGCGGACTAACTTTTCGACAATTTAGAATAACATCGCGCGTATTAATACACGATAAGATAATTTAACTGAAAAACTCTCAGATATATTTTCTAACTAAACTATTTCACTGGTTTTAAACTGTACGAGCCTTCAATTTCTTGATATTTGTTAAGAAACACGCCGGTGGAAGAAGATGGCGTTATTCACAGATTATTGTACACGAGATATAGCGAGATATCAACACCCCAAGTGCCTCGGTGGCCGAATAGAAGAGGCGTTGGCACGGAAAGCCGGAGATTCCAGATTCGACTTCTGGCCGAGATGTTTTTTTCGCAATATAATTTCTAAATTAATTTGGGAGAGAAAATGAGTATTCTTTCATATACGTGATGCAAATCTCAGCATCCTATATGGATTTAAGAATTGAAAATTTCAATTCGAAAACAATGTGTAAGAATTTACACTCTTAAAAATTTAAATATATTTATTAAACGCAAAACATCCAGCGATCGGCTCTTATCATCTGTGACATGTCATTAATAGATTTTTCCAAATACTTTCTAAATAAATTTTTGTTTTTTCTACGTTCTCGTGATATTTTTGTTTATTTTCACGATATATACAAGTACACGTAGTTATTTTAACGAAACAGTTTCACTCGTTGACGCAATTACGTCTAAATATAAAGGCAGTGGAAGGCAACAACCGTGTAGCAGCGCGTTGGTTTACCCCCGATAAAATCGAGGCTTGTAGCGAAGGCGATCGACTCGCGACGCGATCGGTCGACTATCTTCATTCGCAATCGGCACTTAAAGTCCGCGCCGCGAATTTACATCCCCGCGCTGTCCGTGTCGCGTACGTACATATATATATATATTCTTTCGTCTCCGTATCCTCTAAGCAAACCCGACCGATCCCATTGCCCTCGATGGCGGTCTGAGAATGCGTTACTGAGAAACTAGCAAAGGAAAAGATTTAATTTATCGCGCCTCGATTGTTACAAGTGCATTTTCTAGAAACTATTACGGCATGTCTTGCATGACGCTTTTACTATCCAACGCTCGCGCGATCGAACGTGATGCACGTCTAAGGCTATCGTCAACAACATCTTTCGACATCGTTCGACAGAATGTAACGAAATTCTCCGTGTGTGTGTGTGTGTGTGTAAAAGACAATGTAATAAATTTTAATTAGACTGATAGTATAGTTGATTTATCTTCTTATCTTCGATAAATAATATCTTTGGTACATTTGATTTATTTTCTCAATAAATAATAATATACGAAAAGATCGAGTACTCGCCGTGTGTTTATCTTCGCTTTTGGATCTTGTTTGTGAGCAACAACGAAATGCGGACCTCGAATTCGCGATGCAAAACAATTTCGTAAGAAACGGCTATCTCGTTTCGCAGAAGGAAGGAGAGATGTACGAGCCAAGAGTGGAAGTCGTTAAAAGAAGGAACGCCGGAAAAGGAACTCTCGAAGTCTCGGCGCGAAGAGCGCGAAGACCATTACTCGCGGAGTAACGATAATGGCAATGATAATCGTAATAAAACGAGGCAATGTTCCATGGACAATGTTATTTTCTATTATACCAACACGCGCCGCGCTCTTTGCTGAAGCTCGGATGCAGTTGCTTCAGAAACAACGACGACGACGACGATCGTCTTAGCAAGCGCAGTAATCGCGGGAATGAAATTGAAATGCATTCAGCGCGTTTACGGCCACTTAACCGTCCGGGTACTGAATCCGTTCTCTTTCGTCGAAAGAAACTCAGCAGTGAAGAAACGAGAGATGGAAGACGTCTGTACAGCGCGCGCGCTCGCTACCTTTTAAATATATCCGTCCGCGTGTATTGTTCGCTTATGCCGTACATATTTACCGACGAACTTTGCCGATCCTGTGAATTGTTCGTCAGCGTTGATTTTGCTCGAAGTCGTCGTCGTCGTCGTCGTCGTTCGCGGAAGCGACGAAGAGTGGCCCGTGGATTTGCTCGGAAGGCAGTTTGATTTTCTTTTCATGGCGATTCTCCTCGTCTTCCTATCCGTTATGCAAAGAGTATATTGTCAGGGAGGACGGGGAGAAACCGGGAGGATATCGCGCGCCCGAGTAAACGAACTGCCGAGAGCGTCGTCGTCGTCGTCGTCGAGAGTTTAAGCGCTCGAGATTCGATTGCCTCATTGTGTCCTACGATAATAATTATTTATTACTAGGAAAACTATAAAGAGAGAACATTAAATTGAGCAAATTTCGTCAAGTTTCGAATAGTAATCAAGCATCTCCTCGTTAATTACTGAAGAGGATTTTCCACTGGACAGTCAGACGTCGCGTACACAAATATTAAATTAATTGAATTTTACTTAGCTTTAAGCTCATTCTTTGACTCGGTTATTGCTTCAATTCGATCGTTGTTGCAATCCTTCAAACAAAGAGACCAGTTTCTCTCTCTCTCTCGCAGCTACTGGCAAATTGCGCCTCATTTATCAAATTGCATCTGCATTCTCTTAAGCGAAATAAGTCGCAATTGCAGGCGTTTAAAGATTGACTTCGCCTTGCCGTGACTTCTGCGCGCGCACCGACCGAGAGGTACAAAAGCGGTCTGTGTGGCATACGGTATTACATAGGATAAGAATGCGGCGAGAGAGAGAGAAAGCATGTATTACGCCGTGATTAAGGTATAGCATGCAAGTAATTTGCTAAACTGGAGTAACGTCGTAATAAACACCGTTTTATGCCGCTCCTCCGCCTCTCCGTCGTTCGTTCGTTCGTGCGACCTCGCGCGCCGCGAGGAGCGGCCGGCCGTGGATGAAGAAGCGCGCGGAATGCAGCCGCAAGTTCTTCTTGCGACAAGTGACACCGCGGTTAACTAGTTTCCGAGTAATGTTACGTGCGGAGAACATTTATAGACAGTCGGAACTTATTAGCCGTCGACGAGGTAAGAAAAAAAAACTCGGGAAAACTTGTTCAAGCAGTAATTTAAGTCATTTTATGTCGAGTGCATTAATACATTTTTATTTTTGAAAAAACAAAAAATAGAAATACAAGTGAGTGAATTTTATTTTGGATTACATTTGATTTAAAAACTATAAGTAAAAGAAGGAGTTTTATTAAAAATCTAAAACTGCGAATTAAGAAAGCGCAGATATTTCTCGAATGCTCACTTTGGCGGCGCGCGCGCGCATGTGCGACTGATCGTATCTGAGTATATAAAGATTCCTCACACTGAGAGTGAGAGCGACCGACCGAGTCGGATCGCGTGCCATAACTCCGCCGGTTGATGGACATCAAGGCGGGCTCGTCCGAGCGATCGTTTCTTGCGAGGCGAGGTAATGAACGCGGGAATCCCGAAAGGTGGAAGCCGATCTATCCGCTTTCGCGGTCGCGGCACGGCATTTAGTCGTGAAACGACTCTCGTAGGTGGGAAAGGTGGGTCCGGGATTTGTGTGAGAGAGGTGGTTTGGTAGCCGCGAAAAAGAACGTCGCGGCGGATCGCGCCGCAACAAAAGGCGAAGCCGCGAGCGGAATGGAACGCGACGGAATGCCAGTGGCGTGTGAATTACATTCTTGACACGGGCTAAGCACAGCTTCAACATCCTACAGAGCCATCTTACCGAACTTCTTTCCTGTCCCCTCCCCCCCCTCCAGCATCTTTTCTTTCCCCATTATCACCATTTGTCTCCTCCTCTCCTTTTGCTCCTCGCTCGTAACGTAGTTTGGAAGGGCTCGTGAAGGGCACACTCGTGCTCTTAGCAACGCGATCTCACCTCGATCAGCAGCTTTTTACCGTCCGGTCGGGGACGGACCAGGTGGCCCGGTCCCTGGAAATCTTCAAATAAATCGAGGCTCTCGATTTACCTCGATGCTCGAGAACTCGCGCAAAAGAACTAACGCGCACGATTCATTTCGTTCTCGTAAAAAAAAACGTCTCTGTTTGCCAGCGGTTTCTTCTGTTCGTTTCAACTTAACGTCCGTTTCAACTTAACGTCGGCTCTCTCCGCGCGCGTAGCACGCCGCTAGATGATCGTCCATTAAATAATGCTCGGTCCGGAATGAAAAAGCAACAGTGACGTAGAATACACGAAAATAGACTGCGCCGGGAGAGCGTGGTAACGCGATCTTTCGCGATCGGCAAGTCATGCAAATATAGCGCCCAGTCATCGATCTGTGTACAACCAATCAAGAAAGATTGTTGCCAATCGACAGACAGACAGAACAGATCAGCTGGAACAGCGGCTTGTTTTTTTTTTTTTTTCTTTTTTGATTTTGCAGCCGGTTGTAAATATGTCGGATATAAGTAACGTTAACGCGCGAAGCCGAGTCAGGCTTGCCAAAGCGTGTAACCGGTACACACGCAGACACACGGTAATGAATAGTCGGCCGAGTATCGCGACATATGAATGATTGCGCGCGCGCCGTGCGTGTTGAAACCGACAATTTTCTCGGCGCTGTGTTATCCGGTGGGAGGAAGGGAGGGAGGGACCCGGCGACAGTGTCGATAATTGCCAATCACTCACGTTATCAGATGCTAGAGAGATATGCGGCGAGTTTAGATAACACGTGCGCGTCGACGATATGCATATCACAGTTACATGTCGCTGCTTATACAACCCGTTTTCATTCACACTCAGTTTTTTTTGTTAACAATACGACACTTACACTGGTAGTCTCGCGCGTTATCAGTCGCGTAGACTTTTGAGCACGTCCAAGTACCGATAAGTTCGCGATAGGTGCAGTCTGTGAGCGACGGGCATTTTGTCTCTTTAATAATATTATCGATCGACTCTTCTTCGATATTGTTGTCGCGCGAATAATAACGCGCCGCGAATGAATCATACAATAGGATGTATTTCTCAAACGCGTTTGCGGATAATAAAACAGCCGCGAACTTAGAGAACGCGAACAATGCGATATTCGCGCTATTAACAGGCAAATGTCGAGAAAGCCGATACGGGAGAGAGAGAGAGAGAGAGAGAGAGAGCCAATATAGGCAGAAAAAGAAAAAAAAACAGCTATAATCCGACGTGACGAGGTCGAGAAGTTAATGGTACTCCCGTCTCTCTCGCCTTAAACACGTCTTACTATAACGTGCGCATATATTATTCCTATTACTTCCGCGCTTGAGCAAAACGTCGACGCGTGAGGAAGGTGACACGCGTACAAACGCACACACACACACACACACACACACACACACACACATATATGTAATACGTTCTTGGCAGTCGATCTTGCGCGAAAAACACTTTTCTCTAGGTGGTTAACCCGGTGTCATCGGTCGCGAACGGCCAATTCGTTGTCCTCGTGGACAAACGGCGCGCGCACTTCCGCGTAACGAATCCGGTTTTCGACATCACACACGGGTAAGGATCGCGCGCTACAAGTCGGGGAAACACAACGGTCTTGCCTCGTTGTACCGGTAACTCGAACACGAGATGTAGCGTTGGAGCCCGCTAGACAAACGTGGACGTACGTATACGCTCGTCGGCCAGACGAACGACGAGCCGGAGGAATACCCGGGCGAGATACCCGGTACACGATGCTCCAAGGGAGCCGACGTTTGACCTTTCGCTCCGCAGCGTTGCAAGACAACCGGCTGTCTCTCCCGGCCGACGTACAATTCGCGGATTAGATCTAGACAGTCAGACTCGGGCGGATAATCAGATAACGTCTGTATCAAGTTTCATTATTCCGGTAGATAAATTTAATACATTTAGCACGCGGCCGCGACGCCCGCAAAGATCGCGGCAATAAAGCATGAGAAATAATAACCGCATTGCAGAGACGGTGTGGGAGATACCACCGAAAAGATTCCGAAACGTGATCTCGGAGGAATTTTCCGCCGTATCGATCGCCGTCGGCGTTACAATCGGGTAACGATCGCGTTGAGAGCTTAGATAAGATAGATCTAAACGCCCGCGGAGTTTTGGGAAAAAAAAAAAAAAAAAAAAAAAAGAGAAAAAGTGCGAAATTTCACTCGCCGAGAGAAATGTTTCCCACGTCCCCGAGCGGAATAGGAGCGACGGGGACGACGAAAATCAAGTCGAAGTCAAGGTGCTGCTTCTATCTCGACGTTGCGGACGACGTCGATTCCTATCCTCCTCAATTACAGATCCTCAAGACGTGACCGGAGAGACGACCTGAGGATCAGCCCGAGTTACCGATGCGGGCGAGAGGTCATCTTTATCAGGTTACCCGCCTACATTTGCCGCATTAACGTTGCATTGAGAAAAAACGTAATGGAACGCGCATTTTCGACGCGACGACCGACGAAGAATTTTTTTTGAGTCACGCGCGCTTGTGGCGAATTTCAAACAATACGTTATTTTGCCGCAATACGGGTAATTTGATATATCTGATATAATGGACTATTCACGACAGAAAGCGTTTATATTAATCGCGGCGGTTTGAAGCGAATGTTTTTCTTCACCGAAATACCAACCGTATCCCTCGCGATTCGACCGCGTAATAATTTGATTGACGTTTATTACCAGATAAAATCGCCTTCCCAGGTTATTACAGACTTCCATTCGCGATCCTTATCTAACGCATCTTAATTATATTTTATATTTCGAAATGTACATCCTGACGCGGGTTCCTGACGGTAGCAGCGTTTTACCATTAACGTATATCCAAACCGGCGATTAATCCGCGGCGTGGCAGTATCAATCAATTTTAATTCGTCGACAGTCCATGCGTGCGGACCGTGCGGGTCGGCGCGTCTTGTACCTGCCCAGGGGGGCTATTGATTTGAAAAGGGTATTTTCGGAACTTTGCCGGCCGAGGTGTCTCAACACGCGTAGTTTCATCCTTACGAAGTTCAAATCGAATCAAACGCATCGTGAAACGCCAATCAGCGACCCCGTTTCAGCCGTCGCCGATACGATCTGACATGCCGCGCCAGCACCTACGTCGCGGTATACAACACAGAACGCGGTGGCATTGCGAGACCGCGTGACAAATGATCCGGGAAGGGGAGTTAACAAAACCGCCGAATATTCTCAACGTTCGTTATATCCGCTTTGTTATCGAGCTTATGGCAGTCGAATCTAGATAGTAACGCGCAAGGGCGCCAACGTGGGCGTGCTATTCGATTTAACTAAGCGCGGCACGATAACGAGACGATGAGCCGACGTAGCCGAGGCAGAGTCGCTAAGAGGTAACGATTTAAGTAACGATCGAATAGCCTAAGTTTGATTACGAGTTTGGCCCTGTCGTCTGCAACGTTTCACGTTGCGAGACGTGAGCTGATGATTTTTTTTTTTTTTTTTTTTTTTTTTTATTTAAATCCACTTTCTCTCGATTTTTATTTCTCCAAAGTAGTAATTTTGTTTAGTCGTAAACATTCTTTTGTAAATATACAGTGACTCCAAACAGTATTCACATTTTAAAAAATATATCTTTATATAGTGAAATAATTAAGAATAGAATATATAATAGAATATAATAGAATATAATAGAATATATTAATGTCTTACAACATACGGAAGCAGTATTTTTCCAGAACTTTCAATATTGTAGAGGTAAGTAAAAAAAAAAAAAAAAAAAAATTCCTAACCACATTATATGCATTATTATTAAATGTGAGTGTGCCAATACTTTTTGGAGCCACTGTACATCTGTATATTGGCATGGAATATTTAAAATACCGTTATCTTTAAATATCTTTTCTTAAGATGACATCTAAGTCGCAATATAAAGTCGAGTTACTTCAGTTTAAATGGATTAATGCGCCAGACGAGGGCGAAGACAGCATTGTCGTAGAGAGAATCGCGTAAACAGAGGCAGGACAATAGCCTTAGTTGGTACGGAAATCCACGTGGGTGGCACGTACTTGCTTCGCAACGTCCGAGTAACAATGCTACCTTGCTGATTCCTGTAAGTACTAGGACAAGACTATTGTCGAGATCTTCTAAAGGATCCGACGAGCTTTTTGAGAAACGCTGACCGGAACGCTCCGGACTTTTTCGAAGTACGTGCGGCGCAGAAGAAAATAGCGCCCGGACTCACGATCCTTGAAGGAAATGACCGGTAATTGCGATAAAATCTTTGTGCCGGAAAGTGACGTTCGACAACGTAACGCGCATTCGAAATTTCTCACGAGAAATTCGCGCGAGAGGAAGCAGAAGTTGGATCGATCCTGCGCGCGCTCTACTCTCGACCGCGTTCTATAGAATCTATAAAACATATTCACAATAATGCGTATCGCAGCCAGCTATCGTCTCGAATTATCACCGTGTAACGCGAGCTAAACGTAGGGGCACGAGCGCTTCCACATGGATACGAGAAGCAATACGTTTCTCTCATCACGCAATATCTCGTATCGCGATAATTGCATCAGAGAAGATAAACCGGATAACGGGACACTTCATTGAAACATTCGTCGTTAGTTTTTCTATCTTTTTGCCAAGCAGAAAACGTTAAAACACATCTCGTACATTCGAAGCAATCCGCTTTCTCTATAGCACGATATATAATCGATCCCCGACGTAACCGACTCTCGTAATCTTTTTCTTGCCCGAGAGAGAGAGAGAGGCGAGTTTCCAATCGATCGTCGATGGCTGCTAGTTGCGCGCCTCGATCGGAGGTGCGCGGCGATACGAGCCGGCTCTGATGACAGTGATTATTATATCTTGTTACCACCGACGATGCATCTCTCGTTGCGCAGCGCGATGCGCTTTAACGCATCGTTCGCGCGAATCATTATCTTAAAGACTCGGCCGATACGAATCTCGATCAGGTGCGCGCCAATTTGTGGAGTCGAAGAGCGAAAACATAAACGCGAATAACTCGTCGATTTTAGGATGGAGCGATTTCATAGATCGCGATTTATACCGCGAAACGCTTGATTGTTGAACATAAGAACTGCGTTAACCTCGTGACATTTTTGTGACTATTTAACCTCTCGGTGCGCTGCGAATCCTCGTGCAAATAGAAGAAAAAAAAAAAGAATCCGCGTTTGCAAGATATCAAACAAACCTTCCGTCTTATTATTATTATTATTTTTTATTTTTTTTTTAAATGCCTTTAGAGCGAATTTGCCAACTGATTAGTTTTGAAACACGCGGAATGGAATTGTAATTTCACCGAGATTGATTTCGCGCATTTTTCAAACTAGGAAATCATAACTGGACTGCGCGCAGCGGTCCAGAAAATGTGAATGAATTTATATTACAGGCCTACGTATTTCAATTACGACGTGGCAGAAAGTCAATAAATTCAGATGGGCATTTCAGTGAGAGCAGCGCGGCTTACTACGCAATAAATTACAAGAAGAGATTCCAAGACGATAACGGGACAGGTTTTAAATGCGCTGTTTAATGCAACGTTCTTGCACTCGATCACGGTATTTCATAACATCATAAGTGGACCGTGCGACGTTTATCATATAATATCGCTCGAAAGAAAACCGAGCGCGCGCTTCACGTTACGGGCGTGACTTATCCACGTGCAAAGTGCGATAACAAAAAAACGACGGAAGTAACGGGAAAAAATAGTTTGATTTAGAAATCGTATCCAATTAAATACGCAAGACAATTCTGCGAACGAATGCAACGATGAGTGCGATAATGCAATAATTCTTTTGATTTACATTATTTCCAAAAGACCAAACGAATCGTCAAATATAACAAACTACATCGAGTTGCACCTGTACAGATTGCGAAAACAATTGAAATTACCGAGCCATCGTTAATTGCGTCACGTTTAATCAACACCGATTCCCGATGCAAAAGTTAACGACAAAATTATTTCGATTATGTCGGAAATCAATAATCCGCGGCGGCGCATGCGATCGTATTAGCACTCAACGATATCGTTGACCGAATTCGATTCAAACGATTACCCAATCCCATTTTAATGCGGTTACCTTTAGACAAATATTTCCCAAAACCGCGGAGCGTAACTACTATTTCCCTCATAATACCCGCAGAGCTAACCCGAACCGCCGCCGATTTACGGCAAACGCAGACAACTTTCGAATAAACACATCGTTCCGCCTACGTTTTAAGTACATCTCGCTCCCGACGAGAGGCAGACAGATATCCCTCCTCCTCCTCTTCCCACCTCCTCCTCTCCCTCTTTCCCGTTTCATCGTGTCGGTTCAGTCGATAGAACGATATACCGAATAATTTCATCTCCCGCCCGTTATGAACCAGAGGCCGCACGTCCAACATACGGTTATCGTATCCCTCCCTTAAAAAAAATATCACAGCGCGGTAGTGACGTAGGCGAAAACGAAAAAACGGCGAAGCGCGCGCGATCCCGTAGGAAAATATTAACTCAAGCCCGGGGATGGGATCTCGGCTTACAATAAATAGAATAAATATGACGTACGGCGCGCGACCCGTCCGGCGGGTCGAAGGGAGCGAGCCATAAGTGGGATCTAAATTGAATGGAGAGTGTATACCGGTCGTCCGTATATGTACCGCGGACCGAAGTAGAAGCTTCGGATGTCGAGGGCGGTTGAGGGGAAACGAGAAAGAGAGAGAGAAAGAGAGAGGGAGAGAGAGAGAGCCGGGCAGGGAAGTTGAAGTGGTGGAAGCACCGAGCCGGATGATAGCCGGGCCTTTATTGTTTTCTGCCCGGCGGCCACCCGGTATGCTTCTCCGTCCGTCGACATCGCGAAATATCGTACACGTACATGCACGTTCGCGGGACTCGAGTTTTAATAATTCCGCGCGCGGAGTGTGACAATGGAAGGCGGAAAAAGTGTGTGGAGAACCGGTGAGAGAGATAGAGGGATACATATCCGGCGCGAATCTGTAATATCCGCGCGCGCGATCACTTCAGATTGGATAAACAATTCAGCGACGGTGTAATTTAATTGGATCGCCGAAGCGCGCGATTTACTCCGCGATTGTTGGCTGATGCGAAGCCAACGCATCAAGATATCACGTGGGAAGTGGGAATAAAATCGCGACTCGATATATCTCGAATGCGGAAATAATTGAATACCTAATAATGTTGGGAAGCGTCACGTTTCTGCATCCGCTTCGCGCGAAAACCGAATGAGAGAAATTGTCTATATCTGTAACCACGACTGATATTGAAACCGCTCAGACATGCGTAAGTTGAACGTGCCTGAATATCGTTGATTCGTCCTCGCGATATTTGCATTTCGCGTTGTAGCGATAAAAAAACACGAGAAAAATATTAATAAGCCTGTAATAAATGCGGTACAGGTAACCCTCGTATAAATACGGTACGTGAACAACGCGGTTTACAAATTTTAGTAAAATGGAGTCCAATCCCGTTTTTTTCTATATATGCGCGCTTATACGAGCCTCGCGATTTTTATTTAACGCGGCATTTCTGGGGAATCGAATATCGGCGTTGTACGAGGGTTTCTGTATAATGAAAATGTATATTTTCCGTAACGGTCACGGTTAATTACCGGCGGAGTTTCGGCTCGCGACGGCTCGCAACGCGAAACTCTGCCGATTTGCCGATATTATGTCTTGTATCTCAAGAGTGGAGGTGTGAACGATCATTTCATCAAAATCTTTCGAGATATTTCTGTCAATAACAAAAAATTTCCTATCAATTACAGTATGTTGGAAGTTTTATTATCGCAAAGTTTTATTATCGACGCATATCGGAAATAAAGGTATTTTATTCTCTCTCATCACGCTGCACTTTTACGAACGAATTCTAAATTTTTTTCTTATCAGGTAATACGTAATGTAAATTAGTGTGCATATTACTCACATTATTGCGTCAATTAAAGGATAATTCCGATGCTAATCTAATGGACGAGTCGTTAAATGATATTGCGCTCTTGAAAGTTCAAAGAGCGATTCGCGTAATTATACGTACCTTTGAACTGTCGCAAATTTTGTTATCGCTCAAAAATGAAACTGATTCGCGATATATATCACGCCGCGTTGAGTTATCGGGTCTCTAAGTATACGTTTGGCTCGTACGTTGCGGCCCGCGTTCAAAGGTTTAAAAAGAAAACGGCGCGCGATGTAACGAAGTGCCGTTGCAGATGCAACGGAGACTTTTTGAACATGCAGATGATGGCGCGGACGAGAATACTTTGTATCGAGCCCCGCTGAAATGGGACGCATTTCAAAGTCCGATGCAATATAAGCGCTTGTCGGTTGCTGAAGCTTCTAAAGAAGTTAATTTCGCGCGCTGTGTGTGTTGCGCGCCTTAATAACCTCGCCAACAAGATAGATTCCTTTTTGCACTTCTTTCTCGATGCGCGTTGCGCATTATGCATGCCCGATCCGATAGACGATGATGAGCGGATCCTAAAATTCACGGCCGGGTATTAAACCAGCCGGAATGAACCTTCCATTTCAAGCATTCTAAGGCGCATGTGTGGCGGGCAGATTGCGAGCAGATTGAGTCTTTCAACGCGGCACTTTGTCAGGATGCACGCGCTATAGGTGCATCTAAGCGCTCGCTTATCGGAATTGTAGATATGGAGAAAAAGTCATTGCGCCCGCGCGAAAAAGGATGTGTTCTTTTTGCGCGTCAAAAGTGATATTGAACGTCGCTGAAGAATTGCAGATCAGAATAACATACATACATATATAGATCTGCAATAACTATTTGAATAACCTTCGCAAATTGGATATTTATCGCGTCACCGTTCTCTCGCACAAAGAGAAAGAATTGAGTTTTCATACTCGAGTTATTACAGTTTTAGACATTACGGTTTTTCTTTGAGGCGAATGTAATAGCGTATATACTCATTAAAACCGCAGTCTGGATATTCTCATAACATTATGCGTCAGAAAACTTGATAGACAAGAGAGGAATAGCGTAGAAATTTAAAACGAGTTAAAAGAGAGAAGCACGCGATTCACCGATCTCTTTACATCAAACTACCACAAAGTGGAGCATCCCGCAGTCGGACGTGGTTGTTTGATAGCGAAGCTTGCGAAATAAGTAACTTTCAAAGAGCCCGCCACGGCGTGTGATGGATGCTTTATACTTTGTTCTCCGAGCATTACTTTATTACCGCATCTGATCTGAATTACATTTTATATAATGTATTAAAATATTCTCCGAGAAAGAGAGAGAGAGAGAGAGAAAGAGAGAGAAAATAACGGTCTTATATATCGGGGGGTTCCTCGGCAAACGTTTGCCGCATGGTGGATTTTCAGTCCCGATCTTCACTCACGCCGAAAACCGCAAAACGCGCACCGTCGATTTCGAGGTCCGGTCCGCAAACCAAACAGAAAGAAACCAAACGACAGAGAGGGATATGATCGTGTGATCGTAATTTTTGCAGACAGCACGCCACGATGATTCACTCCAAGAGACCCCATAGGCGCTGACGATCAGCAATCACGATATCCCGCCGCGTGCTCTTTTACAGAAGGTTAATAACGCCCAGCGCTTTTTCAGGGAGTTGTGTGTCTCATCCGTGTGCGTCTTCTTAAAAGACGCTCACAATGTCAAACGATGTAAAGTAACATCTAGCGTCTTGCGATCTTTTCGTTCCATCTACTTATGTATATTAGAGTAAGACAAAAAATTATCTTTAATTATCAAAAAGTTTTTTAATTACATATTATTTAATGTAATAGCGCGGAAATGATGTCGCTTTTAAAAATGTTAATAATTATGCAAACTATCATTTTAATATAATAATATTTTCTGCTGCTATCGACATTCTGAAGATTTACACAATTTTCCAATAAAAGTCATTCAATGTCGTTTAATACAATTAACATTACGTTTTGGACACATACTTATTTGCGGCGAGACTAGTAGTTTATTTGAGGAAACACAGGTCGTTTCCGGCTAACAGTTGACGCGAGCGACTAAATTTGAAATTAGAACTGGACCATATCTCCGCGTCTGCACGTCTGTGTTCGCTTGAATAAACTAAAATTTTGCCACAGATAAGATCATCGAAACGTAGTTACAAAATGACGACGTCAAAAGATTTTTATTGTAGAATTTTAAAACTTTGGGATGTCAGTGACAAGCAAGAAAATGTTATATTAAATAGACATTTTGCATTTATAATAATTATTATTAATTCCCTTAAGTAACATCGTTTCCGCACTATTATATCATAATTAAAACCAAATTTTTTTTCTTCTACTCTAATGTACATCTCGTATGACATCCAAGATGTTGTGTCGAACACTAGTTTTATTCGAAATTAAAAGTGTTTTCCGAAAAAGTTGTCGAACAAGAAAGTTTGTTTGACGGAGTTATACTGGCAGTAAGATGGGAACAACACTAATGATCTAATGACGATCTCTAAGAGCCTCTAGCAGCAAAATTTATTGCGTCAAAAGTGGCACACATTCCGGTACACAATTTCGCACTACCTGTCAGTCGGCGTAATTATTGAGTCCGTATTATATGCGCGCGCCGCGGAAGTGTTGTTGCCCCGTTAAGCTGCCAATAAATAGCGGGTGATAGGTAATAATCGGAATCACGATTACGACAGTAAGAGCTCGCGTTGAGGTATGTGACGATCAAATTGCATATCTGGCTGGGCGTGCACATGCGCGCGCGCTTGGTGTTAACGATTTCGTTGGCAAAAGATTCATACGCTCTCTTCGGAGCGCGGCACATATATATACACATACATATAGCGTTACACCGCTCGAGCGGAACGAAATTTAATTCCGCGAACCGTTACGCGCGTTAATTTCGACGGTGAATTAAGATTTCTTGCAAATGAGCATTTAGTACGTGCGTAATTCCCGCGATCGGCGTCCGTATTACGAGCGCGAACGGCGCGCGAATTAATCGTCTCTCGATCTCGGCAAGAAAAGTGAAATAAAGAGATAGACTTTTTTTTTTTTTTTTCCAAGAATTCGCGAAGCATTAAGCACCGCGTAATTTATTGAAACAGTTAAGATCGTACGTTAAGAGCATTAAGGAGAAATTGCATGAAATTTTATCAACGACTCACGCTTTATTTTACGGTTATTTTATATAGAGCGGCCATATTCAAACCAAGTTGTTATTCAGGTTATTTTTCTTCGTTGTTTTTTTAAGGTTTTTACGTATTTGATGGAAAATTAATAACGTAGAATATTAACTAGGTGGATGTTACTCGATAAACGATCAATGTACACACATTCGCGATCATTTACCTTCGCAAGTGTAACGATGAGTGTTTAGAAAAGAAAAATAATACGAAGGAACGCTGCATATTTATGAGCAAATTGATTTTCGTGTATGTATTTTAAATTAGAAATTTAAATTTGCGGATATACAAGCTCGCGCGAATTAAAGTGGTGGCGCGTTTTTTTTCGGGCAACCTGTCAATTTGCGTAATTATTACTCGACCCTTCCCCTCTCTCTCCTTCCCCCCCGGTATATTTGCCGCAATAAAGTGTTGTTGTCCCTTAATTCGCCGATAAATAACAGACGATAGGTAATTACCGAAATAAATAATAAGAACCTCGCGTTGAATTATGTGCGATCGAATTGCATGCCTGATGGCATCAAAGAACTCTGCTAACGATTTCATCACGATTCATGGTTGGCTAATAAGAGAGAAGAGAATTTATTGTTAATTTATTAATGTCTCACATATTGTCTTATACATATTAATTACATAATTTATCAGACTCTTTGTTGTTAGAACAACATGTTTTTTTTTTTTTTTTTTTTTTTTTTTTTTTTTTTAAATTAAAGAGAAAGACGCACACGATGAAAGTTAGTAAATTTACGGAGGATCCTAAAAAAAAAAAAAAGGGAAGAAAACTTGCGTAACAAAGTTTCCATTAACCGCAGGGGACTTAATTACTGTACGTTTTATATACGACGGTCACATTTAGCGAAGTATCCGAGAAATGGAAACGCAAACGATCCAGAACCCCCCCTTCTCCCGATGAACTTAGCGACGAGTCTTGTCTCTAACTACGTCTGCAACATAAATATACAGACAGCGGTAGTCGACTTTCGAAAACTACATCCGATAACGCGATTTCACGCTTCCGCACGACTCTATCCAAACAGAAAAATTTTAATGCTTCCGAAACCAAGTTCGGAAACTTTACCTCGAAAACCAAATTTATTTCTCTCGTGTGTTCAACATTTCCCAAGTTTCCTCGGATTTCCGAATCGAATATATCGTCGAGTATAACGCACACCGACACGTGTTTAGTAAAATTTCGGCCATGAACCGAGAAGCGTTCGATCATCTTCTTGTCAGGAACTTCTTCCAGGTTCCCCGACCGGGAGCACTGAACGAGCACACTCTGTGTGAGTGACTTACAATCCCGATAGAAGGATCTTCGAAGATTCCCACACATTTCTCCGATTCATCTTTGATAGTCCTTTTGACCTGATGTGCGCGCGCGAGAGAGAGAGAGAGAGACTGTATCAGTTTCGAACGTTCTCGAGCGGTGATCCTGCTAATTGTGACACGCTACCCTACATACGAGGATACACATGTGCTTTCCGCGACACGATTGTGTGTATACAGGTCTTGTACACACATCTGTCGAGCATCGCGCGACGGATATGTGTGTGCGCATCAATCGCGCCGGAGGACATGTGTGTGTGTACAAAGGGATATCTACCTGTCAAAACCGGAATGCGTTATTAAACACCCACAATAGATTATTGCGGACGAATAGGGACTCGTCAGGTATGTCGTAAAGCGCGATTTGCATTTTTTCTCTCTCAGTTGTCTTGAGTGGGCACACGTTCAGCGACGTCGCTGAAGATTCGCAGAAGTGTAATGGATATTTCCGACAGACGTCCGAGTAAGTGAGACGGTGAACGAGACGTAAATCGTTTTCCTTTAGTGCCTTTTTAAAAAGTATGGAGAATAAAATTCTCGCTAATGTGATATAGTGGGTAATAAAAAAATTATGAACTCACGGGTGGATATTACGTGATCAGCGAATAATAATTTGTGTCGTTCAATTTATTAGTTTGTGAAGATACGAAAAAATAATTCGCAATCTTTAGAATATAAAATGGTCTTAAAAGAACGAGAAGTTTTCATTAGCTTATGCAATGGAAATGATAACCTCGACCACGTAAATTTCTCGATTTACAAAATCGCGCGTAATTTATCCTTCGTGTAGGCACGCGACGTTTGTTTGAGAAGAAGCTCGCGAAACTCCGGCAATCTTCTTGAGAAATATCCGACGCGTCTAATCGTGACCTCTCAGAACTTCAGTGATAAGTGAGTCGTAAAGGCGTTAAGTCCGAGAATTGTGACCCTGCGAGATCAATTCGAGATCCTTTGCGCGCGGATACGCGCGTCTTCCAACATATCTATCTTTAGCAGCTTCGCACACGGCATGAACCATTAAAGAGAGAGAGAGAGAGAGAGAGAGAGAGGAGTCGCCAAGGTCAGCTCGGAGGGTCCGCGCGCGATCGCTCGTGTCGTCATAAAGCGCACATTTTCCCCGGCGTAATCTCGAAACATGAAACAGCAATCGTGGCGTACCGTACGCCGAGCGGGCGTACATCGATTAGAACGCAATAAAGTTTTCGCACCACTGCCAGCCGATAAACGCCATAAAAAGCGCAAGAAGCAAAATAATAGGGCATTCTCGGGCGACGATAAAAAACACTTCGTCGCAGGTGTTATCGGATGGAGATAAGGTAACATATGGTCTCCACACGGGAGGTACTCGTAATTTGAATACATAGAGAAGAGGACTGTATGTTTCCACTTTTTCTCACGATTTCTTTGTAGAGAGAGAAAGAGAGTATATTTATCAAGTCGCTTTAATCGTCGTCCATTCGTCGTGCGCGCGCAAAAAAAAAGAGAAATTATATAATTTATGTAAAAAACAGAGAGAAGTGCGCGACTTTTTTTCATAAACGTTCTGCACAAAGCATTTTTGGAAAATGAAGACAACGAGACGAGAGATCCGCAACAGCACTCGCAATATGCAGTTTTACAAATGCAGGTTACGTAGAAGCGCGCGGTGAAGTGGAAACAGCGTGAAAGCATCCGCGATCAGCGAGAATAGTCATGTTACTCTTTACTACATTTTCCAGATGCTACAGAGACGATAAGTTTCCTCGTTGTCACGTGTGCGCGGCACGTGTCGCCGTGTCCGGCACGTGCTACGTCCGTCGTCGCGTCGCGTCGTCCGCGACGGCACTCTTCCGGTCCCCTTCGTCCTCGTAGCCGCCATGATTTCGCGCACTGTTGAACATACACGTCCTCTAAGAGCGATGTTTATATTACAGCGGACTTTACTGTCAGTTCTTCAAAATGCGGTATTATGTCATCGTTTTAAATTTTTGCTGGTAAAATAGTCTTTCAATTCGCTTTTGGAAAAAAAAAAAAAAAACAATCTATTTTAGAACATAATTAAAAACCCAACGACAGATTCGCGTGTCTTCATGAATATCACATTTGACAACTTATTAAAAAGTTTCGGCGAAATACGGTGAAAATCTTTGAGCCGGTCGTCTATATCCTTCGAGAAGCTCTTCGTCGAAAATAACGAGAATGTCGATGTGTGATGGATCGCTTCTTCATCCGAGTTTGTGATTGATATGTTTATAATTGGATCGCAAAAGTAAGTAAGTGAGCCAAAAGCACACACACACACCGATATATATTTCGAATAATATCGTCGTATATATTTTTGGGGCGATCCCACATGGGAAATATCTAATGTGCAAGTTTTAGCAGTGGATCGTTCTTGGGCGAAAATTATACCACCGATGGGACTTTCGTTTCAACCGGTCCCACCCCACGGAGCTTCTCTATTTTCGATTTCCAATTACCCCATTGGGCAGGGGAAACGTTGGGGTAACGATTATTAATGGTGCCGTTGAATGTGAATATATAATATATCATATCCCGGAATATCCTTCTTTCTCTGAAGCGCGATGTAACAAAGAAACACGCGCCACGTGTATCCGATTTGAAAAGCAATATTTTCGAGAATGACGAGAAGGTTTTTTACGCGCGAGCTCGAGTATACCGAACCGGGAGAGTGCTCCGTGTGAAATTCGATATTTGAAATTATTATCGGGTCCTGAGAACTCGAATCTTATTAGGTTTTTATTCTATATTCTATTAAACATTCAACATCTTGCTCATGGGCTCGCGGGTTGCTTTCCGTTCTTTGTAGAAAGCGATATTTTTTTTCTTGAGAATAATCGACACGGAGATCTCTCATCGCGCGATCACGACGTTACAAGGACGACAAAGGACTGCCAAGGACGCAATAACGCCGCGCGCGAAAATACGCTCTCATTTTCTGCATATTCGCACTCACTTGTAATTTGCCCGCTCCGACCTTAATAACGCTTTTCGACGTATTCCGCAAACGTGTTAATCAGATCGAGCGCAATCAGCGAGAAGAAAGGGCGCGTAGCGCTCATCACGCGAGCGCGCGCGCTGCGAACAAGGGATATGTACGCGCGATTTTTTTCAAGTGGCTCTGCATATTCACGTCGGTAAGAAGAAAATTGGCGTCTCGGAGAGCAAGACGAGCTCTCTCTCTCTCTCTCTTTCTGCACTCGACGCTCGTCGAGCGGAAGAGGAAGAAAGAAGAGAGGCGTGAGGAGAACGGGGCGCAAAACCGCCGCGCAATTCCCGCGATATATCCCTCTCGGAGATCGCTTCGTACTCCCTACCCTACTCGTATTCGTGCCGTGTTTCTCGCTCTTCATCTTTTCCTCTTTGCCTCGGCGGTGAGAACCCGCGATTTTAACCACAGCAAAGTGGACATGACCAACTTAAGAACCGTGACCGATACGATTTAGAGCCGTTCATTCTTCTCGCAGTCGCTCCTATAATATTTGTCGACTGTCACGTATTATCTTGAAATTGAAATGACTCTCTACAAAATGTAAATACGTTAGCTCTAATTAAAGCCGAGATGTACGTATTTGCCGACGTGTGACTTCGCGATCGTGTCGTAGTCGATATATTTTTTATCGATTGTAAGGCTGCTGTAAAGCACATGTGAAATATATTGTCTTTCTCGAAGAGTTAAATTATCGCATGTGTGTGTGTGTGTGTGTGTGTGTGTGTGTGTGTTATTTTGAATTGCTACGTCCCCAAGATCGATTTTTCATCAACTTGTTTAATCTAAAGAGAAAAAAAAAACTCTATCTCATATATTTGATATTTTTTTTTCTTCTCTTGTATAATATGAATAGCGTGAATTCCTGAAATTACAGAAGATAGAAACGGTGTCACGTTGAAATACCGAGAGTAACAAAACTAATATTTTCACAGGTAGATATCGCAAAAGCGCAGTGTGGCCGGTTTGTACTTTGCTTAAGACAAAGTAAAAGAAAAAATAGACTACAACTAGGTTATCAAAATCAACGATTCTATTTGTTTGAAGTGCAATTCTTTCGTTTTTCGCGCGTTCAAACGCGCTCTCTTGACAGGTTCGTGAAATCTGAGGCTCATCGTCGAAAATATCAACGGAAACAATCGGCATATAGTTGCGCGCTATTCGGTCGGAAATAATCAAATCGTTGATCTCGCGTGAGCACTTCCTCGCTTCGCAAACAAATTATTGTCGGACTCGAGTTGCGCAGCGTTTCACATTTTCTCCGTATAAAATAGTATTTTTCGCCAACGAGCTACGCTTTGTTTTTGAGCAGTCTTGAAAGTCATCTTTAAATTTGTTAGATAGCCAGAGAAAAAATATTCTCGACGAAGTTTTAACGAATTTGTTGCGATAGAGATTTTTCAAACCCTCACGATAATTTGGTATTTATTAGAGCATTTTTGTCACGCAATACGTGGATCTCTCGAATAGGCTTTTTGAAGGCTTCACAAAAATGCGTTTACCATTTTTAATATTTGCGTACATTATTCCGATAACGAAGACTCGGCTTCACAAACACGTTATCGCAGTAATTTTAATATCGATACTTCCGTATGATTATTTCGAGGACTCGTAAACAAGTCAACGCTGCAACGGACTGATGAGAGTATCTGATCAGCCTCATACGAATTTTTGTCTCGATTATTAAAAAGAAAAAACTTGCCCCTTTTTTGTGTGTTTTGTAAACACGTGAAGACTCGGTCTCGCGAATCATCGATCGTTTGAAACAAATTTATTTAATTTTTGTTCTCTCTTTTTTTAAAGAGAGGAGTGCGTAATCGATACTTAATGTACGGTCTTACACAACAGAATTATTTCTCTTCTCTTGACTTGAATTCACGCATTTCGATCAGAAAAAAGCTATTTATTTGCAAGAAACAAGAAAATTCTAAACGACAGACAGAACAACGAAGTTTCGTTAATTTGTAGAACTCTCCCTAAATATAGACCTTGCCATCAGGCAAGATGGCGATCGATGGAGAAGACTGGCATTTGCGAAAGTGCGTAGCCGGTCGTCACGGTAAAAGAGGGATATTGCAAGGGACAAGAACCCTCGAAACTTGCGCGTAAGGGAGTTACCTAGACTACAGTGGAAAGGAGTCCGGTGGTAAGGTGGAAAGGATAGAGGAGAGATGCGGAGAGCGAAATGCGGAAAAGGGACACCGTGACCGAGAGAATGGGGAGACCGTTACGCCGCCTCCGAATCGACGGGGATTTGATCCCGGCTCATTGTACGATCGAAATCGATGGGATCCAATTAACCTCCCTTTAAGAGGGTCGCGAGGTCCTATTGTTCCTCCGTACGTACGTACATACGATTCCGCTTGTGCAACTCGACCAAGCCACGGGAGGAGGTTAGGTATCACGACATAATCCGCCATAATGTTATCGACCTCTCTCGCTTCCGCGGCAACGACCATTTCACAAAGAGGATATACACTTTCTTATTTCCTGTTTGATCCCTTCTCGCTCCTCGGTCTTTCACGGTTTCCCGCCGCGGCGCGGCGACGAAGAAGGGCAAAACGTCATTATCGAGATTTCCTCTAATTGATCTCTCTCCCCATCGGCAACGTCTATCGACAAACTCTGTGACGAAAAAGTCTATCGAGTAGTGGACACCGGGAGACGGAGAACGCGAGGGTTCGCACGTGTGAGAACACGTGTGTATATTTACGATACTATGTTTGCCTGTGGTCTGGGATATAAAGCTTGATGAGAAACTGTCATGTTCTTCGTATCTTCGAACAGTGAAGTATATTTTGAGAGAAAAGAGAATCCTTGATGTTGCGCACACATACACACACACACACTCTTTTTCTCTCATTCGCTTCATTTATTAACTTTTAATCAATATATTTTTTGTTACTTTCTTTATAATATTCATATTCTTAATATGAATCTCATGCAAATTGTTCTTTTTTTTTTTGTTTTCCATATCTCATGCAAGATCTCTCGACTGAGATTTCCCTAATGGTTTGAACAATAAGATACCCTATAAAATGCGCATCCGCATTGGGGTATCAAGATACTCGCACGTCGTTTTTAAAAGGGCATAACGGAACAATCGAGAGAAGTAAAAAAGAAAACGACAAGAGATGACAGTCGAGTGCGCGTATTGAAAAGAAAAGCTTTTTAAAATCATCAAATAAAGTCGCGCTGCTCACGTTTCGATCACTCGGAAGCTATCGGTCTTTTCGTCGCGATCACCCCAAGATGATGACATATCACTCAAGTAATCGGTGTCTGAAAATTAATTTTCGATGATGCGAGAGCGATCGTAAATATCACTTTTGAATAACGCGATCTCTGTTCATTGACTCGCGCAACATCTCATTAAATAATAATCGCGCCATCTTGACGCACAAAGACAATTTAATAACTCGTTGAATTGAGAGGTCGCGAAAAAAAGAGATAGAAGCCGCTTCGCTTTGCATCAAATTGCAATTTTATTTTATCTGTTTACAAATTGTTCTCCATTATATTTCCATGTTCTCATTAGTGATGATAATACCGACCTAACGTAACAGTCGTGGCAACAATAATAATAACATCAACGCAAGCGAAACAGACAAAAACAGAAATAATTGGAATTCTGCTGTGCGCCTTTCATGTCCGCCAAACAACAATCTCGACTCTGTCGAAAGGCCGACTCTTCGCTAAACAGACGCCAGAGCGGATGCTCGACGACAGTCACAAATTGAGATTCTACGAAGCCGAGCGCAGCCCGGCTCTCTCAACTTTGAACTTTGCTTCGTGACGCATCGACGTAAATTCAAAACACGTCGCCGCGGGCGGAAACATCAGGACAGCAACGACGACGGTCGGTACGTTCGCGTGCGCCGTTCGTGGTAGCGTTTTCCAGACCCATCGTGCATCTACGAGGCGATAAAAATCGCTGATGTATCACGCGGGCTAGGAAGGGCATCCCCTATAACGTCTCTCTTCATTAATCCGAGGCCTCGCCTTTAACACGACCCGTCTATACGAGCCTGCCCCACCCTTTCCCACCTTTTAGCCGTTGCAAATGACCCTAGCGGCCATTTCGCTTCTTCTTCAAGGTGCAAGAAGAAATCGCCCTGTCTTGTTCTTGTTCACTTGCACAAACGTCCGCAGCTCGCTAATGAAGACGCACGGCGACGAGGATGCCGTTAACCCTATGTTAAAACGCGGTAATATGCCACGGCTATCCATTGTCTTCTCTCCGTTCATGGATATTCCGTAAGAAAATTGACACGCGTTGAAATCAACCGACGTTGAATGTCTGACAAACGCAATAAATTAATCTCAGTTAATCCGCATAATTTATTATTCTCCGAATAAAATGTCCTCTAAAAAAAAAAAAATGTCTAATGCAAATTGCGAGATTTTTCAAATGCTCTCAGCAATTTGTTTCTTTCCCGCTCGTAGGACGACTTGATAGTTTATCAACGTCAACGTCGGTCACTCCTCAAGTGCGCACGTTACGCGGTGCTAACAATAATTTCACTCCGTTAATGCCCCGCACAATAAGAGCAGCAGACCGCTCGCGCGTTTTGTCCTCTCCGCAGACTGTCGGTCATGGCGCGGGTGACGCATCAATTGATGAAGACGCACGCCAACGTAACTTGTCCGTATTAAACGTCATAATCCGCCTCGGTGATATATCGAGCTCGCGGCCCGAGAGGTCGGGAACGCGCACTATTACGTAGAACGCGCGACACAAATCACTTTCGTTCCGCAAAATTTCTCTTGACACGCTCGGCGACGACTCGACGACGCCGCGAAATGCCCGCGCGCATAAAAGCGCATAGATTGCTCGCATAAAGCTTGCGCCCTATCGACGACTCTGTTGCGCGTCTCATTGCGTCGCAGTCTTGCTCGTTCAACGATGCGCATCAATCCTGCGTCATTTATTTCATTCCAACATTAATTCACGGGCGTCTCGTAAAGTTCAAGAGCAACATGAATCTCAACCACGATTCAGAATGGTTTAAAAGTTTGGTTTTTTTTTGTTACACAAAAATAATAAAAACACGAATTTGTGAATTTTATTTTTTCAAAATATAAAACAACTAGCTAACACGTGCTAATGAACGTATTATTTCAATAATACTTAGTATCTAATAAGACTTGTCTCGAAGTTTTTCCAGGCGAGTTATCCTCTTAGTAAAAAAAAAAATCATAATGCCGCTGATCTATCAATTTATTAAGAGTATTATACCAAGATGCATTATTCATTCGCTACACTCTTGCAGCGTAATAGCGGCCGGCGCGTGGATTGATCTTTACACAATTGCCGCAAATATTTACATCCGCCATAACGTGCGCATATATTGCGGAGGGATTGATACTTTACGACTCCCCTCTGCGTTATACGTTCCCCGTACCGTTAGATCGGTCCTAACATACACGGCAAACAGACCGAACGATTCAAATCATGAGCGGAACGTGGGAGCGGAGGATGGATTAAGAGATAAGAAGGCGTATCGGGACCAATCAATTACAAAGTCGAGGGTTCGCGTGCGGTTGTACACGGGAGTGAATCATCCTGCACCTCCCGTCACGGCGGAGTCACGAGGCGATCCCCCGAAAGTGAAACGATTTCTGAAATATTGTCCCGCGCGACATTCGCGCGATAAAGTCGACGATCGTGATTCTTGTGTCCTCTCCTACTTAAACGAACCCATAAAATTCTCTTAATCGCCCGCTACCGGAGAATCGCGATTCGCTACAGCACTATCTGTGAAACGGGGAGTCCAGTTAAAACGAAAATTAATTAATATGCGACGCGTGTGAAGGAGATCTAGAGATAGATTCTAGATCTTTAGGTTTTTGACTGTGCATGTGAACTAATTGGTATTTTCATGGTATTTTTACACTGTAATGGAAATTAACAACGTCTCGTTGCCCAAGCGACAGAATAGTAAAACATTCAAGTGAGACTGCGAGACTAATTGAGAAAGAAAGAAAATAATACGTTGCCATGTGACTCGCTAGATTACCAAAATATATATTTACATTAAAATAATAAAATATTTACATTAAAATATTAAAATATTTACATTAAAATTAACACAAATGAAGACAAAACTAAATTTACAAACATAGACTACGTTTATACGGCAATATTAATCCGGAGTAACGACTGCTAAAATTGGCCACTGATCACTTTTAGCAATGTAATTGGTCAATTCTATCAGAACAGTAACTAACTCAGAGTATTGTCGTGTAAACATGTATAAGCATATATATGTTACGCAGACTGCTATTATATGATAAAAGAACTAATTTCATTAAATTAAAAAAAAACACAAAAAATATTTATTATACTTTATTTTATATATTTTATTATTTTTAATACATATTGAATGTATGCTTAACAGATATAATATACATATATAATATGTGGAACAAAATAAAAAATTACGAGGTATTCAATTATAATGTTATAATAATTCTATATATTATTCGTACTTATAATTTTCTTTATTAAATTTCTTTATTAAATTTTCTTTATTAAATTTTCTTTATTAAATTTTCTTTATTAAATTAATTTAATTTAATTTAATTTAATTTTTTGTCAAGCTCTTTTTTGTTCAAAAAATAATATTGCTCTTATTACAAGTCAATAGATATATAAAATGAAATATATATATAATGTTTACTTTATCACAAAAGAAGTCTCGGAGCGTCCTCGTCTATTTAAAAAAAAAAAAAATTATAATCGCGCAAATCGAAAAAAACATTGCTGGCGGCTTTCTCAAATTCTCGTTCTAATGAATAACAGTCTTATTATATGTCAATAAATATTATACAATAAAATCTTTGTTAAAAGAAAGTTCGGAATGTCTTTGTTTATTTAAAAAAAAAACCAGTATTAGAACAACACAAGCAAAGCGAAAATTATTGCTAGCGTTTCTCAGGTTTCTTGTTCCGAAACCTAACAAACTTGTTTCATAACTCTTAGGCGACGGAGATGCTGTTAATCCGCATCACACGGCAAAGCATAGTGAGGATAGGAAAAGTAAGAATCCTTGGCAGTTCATAGTTACATAGTCAAAGAGGTGGACTGTATAACACGTTGCTTTCTTCGGGGAAAATTAATTAAGTTGCAGTCTAAGAGTCGTAGATTGCGCTCAGAAATTCTGCGCGATAAGTTGCCTTGAGAACGCTGTGCTTAACTCGACTCGCTATTCATTATTTTTATCTAACCACGTTTTATCACACGCGACTCGTGGTTTTATTCTAGAATTAGTCTCAAGAAACGTGACATTTTTACGCGAATTTTGCCGTTTAAAGTGATATCGGGATACCATTTCCTTACTGCGTAAAGAAGCGGTGCTTTTGCAAAAATTCAATTTTGCATATAATTTAAAACCGTCTCTAGAACACAATAGCTGTAAGAACGTTCGCAATTGCCTCTTGTAATAATAATTAGAACGGCTTTTAGCAGAGCTGTCTCATCTTGGGCAGATCTTTTGTGTCCTTAGCGAGAGCCATGTTGATGCGGAAAACACAATACAGCAACTGCAAACATTTATCAACAGTAACAGAAGGCGCCAATCTTCTTTCACGGGATTTAGCTGCATTAGCGCGAAACAATTTACCTAAAATGCTTCGACTTGACGAAATAGCCGTGTAAGCGCGTGCGAACCCTCGCGAACCCTTGCGTAGCCGGGGATGCGAACGTAACATTCCGTGTCGAGTTAGACGAGGGGGCAGAAAAGGTGGAAGTGGGGACAACAACAACACCACCCCACGAAACATTGGCCATTGTGTTCGCGGAATGACGACATTTCTCGAAGGGAAAGAGGAAACGGAACGCTTGTAATTCTCATCTTATCCCGAAAATGGATGAGCAGACGTACCACGGGAATCCACCGCAACAGAATGCACCCCCCTGCAATCAAGTACGAGCTATCAAACGTTTTTCATACCGCCCCGCTTCTATTCCATGACCGCGCACGCTCTTTCTTTCATTCATCGAATCGTTGAAGTGGTCCTCGTCCACTAAAAACTCTGAAAATCTCCACGATTTTAATTTTTCTATTAATTGGCGAATGTGAACCCGCACGGCGGGATAATTGAACGGCCATTACGTGAAAAGTATCAAATACTTTTCTCAATAAAATTCAGAATTAAACGTTATTACAGTCGTCGTCAAAAAATATTAAAACAAAACAGTAAATTTTATCAATAAAATATTAGATGTCAAAGTTTTAATAATTTATTTACAAAAAATTATTAGAATTAACTATTTTAATTATATTTATAAATTCGATAAAGACGAGGAATTTCTCGGTTGAAGTTTTTTTACTGTAAAAATAATTTGAATATCATAACATCCGTCGTCCACTACTCATTAAATATCTATAAGACGCGCAGCGATAGATCGAAAGAGATCAAATAAAAAATTAAGTTCTCGTAATGCGTCGAACTGTAACGTACGTAAATGCAGATTTTACCGTATCGCTTTATTTTACGTGGAACATGTTTTCGAAATATAAATATACGAACGGCGCTCTCGCCAATGAGTCGCGCAATTATATTCGTCACATTGCAATCCGAACCGCATTAGCGGGAAGAAACATAACGGCTATCCGATAATTTCGTCATTAAGTCTAATCGATCGCGAAATATACAAATACCAGATTGCGGGCAAGTAAAATCGCGTGACACACGACTCAACTGATTAGACAAAAGCGGCATTGTAAATCAAATTGCTCTCTTAAACATTTCGCTCTAGCGGGTTTCGCTTTATCGCGCGTTTAATGTATATTATGCCACTTAAAACGACATTATTAGCATCGCATTCCCGGCTGTAATTTACGAGTACTCGGGAGCAGCGTAACTGCTGCCGACGCTGAATAAACTATCAAGCAACACACACACACACGCGCGCGCTACGTCATTTTCTATTACGATCTACGCGCACATGAACGCATCGAATGACAAATATCTCAAATTCTCATCTCGCAGAAATATTTCACGAATTGCAACGCGCGCGTAAACAACCGGTGCAAAAACAAATATGCGAGATATTTACGAGCGAACGTTCCCTGCTGTTTATGCTGACAACTTCTTCTTCGTCTCCTGAAGCTCATGCGGGTCATATCTCATTCATCGCGAATCGATCTATCGCACGTGGCAATCGTTGTCGCTGGCAAACGTGACAAGTCGTGGAAAAAAAAAGTTTTTTTGATGAGAGAGATGAAATTGTAAGCGGACATCGACTGGAAGTACGCCGAGTGTATTATACACAACGAAAAATCAGGGTGCGATTGTTTTGTGTGTGTGTGTGTGTGTATTGATGTACAAAGCGCAGCGTTCGACATTGCCACAGTTAAAATAGGGGTAGTATGTACATTAAGTCGATGTTGTGAAGAGAGAACGAAGAAGCCCTTACCTCACGTTTTGCTATAGAAGCCGCGGGCTATGAAACAAATCAATAGTTTGCACCCAAAGTGAGTTGAGGAAGAGGCGGAGAAAGCGAAGACGGCGAAACAGCTTGAAAGGGAACGAGAGAGAGAGAGAGAGCGAGAGAACGCGTCACGGGGGTCGCGAGAGGGAAGAGACGGATAGGGCTTTTCGCAGGGGTGGTGATTGGATGGAGTTGCCCAGGATCCCGTGAAATGATATCCATCGGAGTAGAAGCAGATAACGCTCCTCCGTTTTAGTTGCTCGCTTGCCTTTCGACCCCCCCCCCCCCCGTTCCTCTTAATTCACGAAGTTATCTTGCTCATCTCCCGTTAGTATGTCATTTATATTATTACACCACTCATAAATATAAAACACAACTATATACGACACTAAGAGTTCTTTAAGCGGAACATAATGTTTCTGACAATTCAACCAACTCAAGTCCAACAGTGTGTACAACTCGGTTTCCAATACTATTGCCATATGATGCTCGTGACAAACGCTGCTTATTTTTTCCTTCAATATATTATGCGCGTTCTCAAACGCCCTTAACAAGTTCTCACTGGACACTAATCCACATTTTTTTGCATTATTTGTGAGAAGATTCTTACACGTCTCGCAGCCTTTGATGCGCGAATTGTTGAGAATTTTCGTTGCGATACAATTGCAAGTGATTATATGGTCATCCTTCTCGCCCGTCGTCTCTATCTCTAGATCTAACAACACGTCGTTCATCGAGTTTTCGCAATTGCTCTCCGTTTCCCGGACAAAATCTTTCAGAGAAAACAGCAACGAACCGTCTATCTTGTTCTCGCAGCTATTTTCTACGCGAGGCGACGACAAGTTGTTAATTAGCAATATTTTGAAGGAACTTTCAAATTCCGCAGACGTGGGATGTTTCGTGTTACAGGACCTAATCTGTCCGAGAAAATGTCGTAGACAATCCAGGTTTAAGATCCGCGGTTTGAAAAATTTGGTGTCGTACAATTTCAGAAGTTTCCACAACTTGCGAAATCCTCGTATCGTGCTGATCCAATTTTTGAGAACAGTCGAATCTGTTGTCGGATTTTTAGTTTTCGGATCAACAAATCGCATTCTCTGCAGTCTTTTTACCGCTCTCTCCCAAAATGGAAAATGTGGAATATTGTTTTGTGAAATGGCAACTCTTAATGGCTTTTCCGGTTTTAACGTGTGACCGTTCAGAGAATCGAACAATCGATCAAAGAACAGTACCATTTCTGCTGTGTCACGTCCTCTCTTGTCTGGCATTTTTAATGGCCCATAGACCGTATTCACACATCCTATAAACAGAGAATTTTAATAACTATTGATTAGTAATCGTTTACAAATTATTTATCTAGTATTTTTCTAGTGTGTATCTGTATATTAAATGTACAAATATATACCTTCCAACTTGGTGTGGTGATCTATGAATCCACCCATTGTCGTACTTAAAACTTCTGCAGCATATTTAACTTTCTTTTTCTTTATTTTACTCTTTATTACGTGCTCCGCAGTAATTTTCGGCATTAATCGATACTTGCTATCTGTCAAATCCATATGATACGCTTGTTCGATTATTTCCCACGATGCAAATTTGCGTTCTTCTCCTTCTATGCAATCGAACTCAAGATCACTAGTCAATAACTTGTCGCGTATGCCTTTAATGAGATACGGTGGATCAAATAACGGGATTATATCGTGGTTGTTCAATGTTATGTATCCATCTAAAAAAAGATACTAAATATTTAATAAATAATATTTTAAAAAAGACAATACAAACAAAATATTTTTTAAATAATCTGTGAAAAATATTTGAAGTACTTACAATATAATTGTCCTTGCGTGGACTTAAGTTTTGATGACTCTAATTTCAATTTATTTATAACTGTAAGATTTGTTTTTCTATCGTCACATACAAAAGCCATTAGATATAATCCATTCTCAATTATAATAGTTACAATATTTCTTATCCATTCTATGAGCTGATCAGGTTTTGTGGCGCCATCGCAGAAATAATACGCCAATGGAAACTTCCATCCACTGTGTATACCACGCACCATGAAAACTAATGAATGATCAACGAATTGTGGACTTCTTTTTTGTCCAAAGTCTTGAAAACCAAGAATGTGCTTCTTGTTTGCATCATAATCCAAATGTGGTTGTAAGAACATTTCGTCCCACATTAAACAGCACACTTTGTCTCTTTTCTTCATACGTTTTACATGTGTATTCAGATATTGATTTATAAACTTAATTGGACCTGGATGAATCTGTACTTTCTGAAGTATACAACGCAGAGTGCCTGTACTAGGCAGATTAAATATTTGCGTTAGATATTGATAACATTTACTGGATTGCATGATGGATAAAGCTGTAATCTTCTCATTTAAAGTAAAGTGCCTGTTCTATGAATAAAGGTAAATTAGTCTGAAAGTTTTACAAGTTTTTTTATAATTTTAATGAGGAAGTTATTTACATACCTTTGGTGCATACTTCGAAGTTTTTATCTGCATTTCAAGAAACTTACGTTGAACAGATGTTAATGAAGACAACAGCTTCTCTAATGCAGTACTCTTGCTATATTTTTTAGCTTGTCTTAAACGTTGACAAAATGATAATTTCTTCTTTGACATAATTTCTTGTTTTTGCTTTAGCATGCTTGACAATTTGTATAACTTCCATATTTGTGGTGTAAACTCATGGAAATATTTTCCTTGTACTAAAGTTTGTAGATCTAATAAATTAGTTATTGAATTGAATTTTGAAGATTCTGATTGAAAAAACTCTGAAGGTTCAGATTCTGAAGACTTGCAAGTTTCTGAAAACTTTGCATATAGTTTTGATTCTGAAGAGTTTGAAAATTTCAGTTTTGGTTCTGATTTTCGACGCTTTGATGCTAGAGATTCATCTTCTAAAGCTACTGAACTCGCAAGTTCTTCCAGTTCTTCTTCTGAAGACTGTGATTTTTCCAATCTTCGACGCCTTGATCTTGAAGATTTATCATCTAAAGATACTGAGTTTACAGATTCTAATTCTGTTTCTGAAGACATCGATTGTATAGAGTCTGAGCTTGAAAATTCTGATGGTAAATCATTCAGTTGCGAAGATTCTGGTAATGAAGGTTCTAGTTCTAAAGACTTGGATTCTAGAAGCTGTGATTCTACAAGTTCTTGTGATTCTACAAGTTCTTGTGATTCTACAAATTCTTGCGATTCTACAAATTCTTGCGATTCTACAAGTTCTTGTGATTCTATAAGTTCTTGTATCAAAGACTGTGATCTTACAGATTTAGATTCTGAAGATTTGGATTTTACAGGCCTAAGTTCTGGAGACTTGGATCTTACAGGTCTAGGTTCTGGAGACTTAGATTTTACAGGTTTAGGTTCTGGAAACTTGGACTTTATAGTCTCTGGTTTTGAAATTTCTGGTACAGAGGATTCTGGAATCTTGAATGTTTTAAGTTCTAACTTTGGAGGGTTCTTATTTATTGAAATATTGAAGTTTTGTGATATTTTTCCTGTGGGCTCTTTACTGTGTTCTGTGACCTCTATAAGTTCAATCTCTTCAACAGTTTTGACAGTATCTGTCATTTCTACTGTAGAATCTTTTAAAGTTCCATTTAGCTTTGTTCTTTTATTTCTTCTCCTCTTTGCTGATTTCTTTTCTTCCTTGATCTCACTGTCCTTACTTGGTATATTTAATGATGGTACCACACCAGGTTTTAATCTACGTTGTGTATATATATTCATATAATCACTTTCTGCAAAGTGTTTATAACACACAGCATATTTTCTCACTTCTTCATCAGTTAAGCCATCGATTTTTTTAGAAAAAACAGCTTTTTTCCATTTATCCATCATAACTTGGTCTTTGGGAAATATATGAAAGGGTAGACTCACTGCTGTGGTACATCCCAACACGGCACAATGTTTACCCATAACCTAAAATGATAAACATTAGTACCAATCTAAACTGTATTAAGTAAATATATCTTTTAAATGTTTGTGCTTACTGTGACTGCGAATAATGACTTCTTTTACGAGTAAATAGCAAAAAGATCGGAAGAGCGAAACAAGCAAAGGGAAAATTCAACTGTTACACTTAGCCCGAAAGATAACGGATTCGAATCTCGCCGCCTCACTTTCGACGCCTACTTTAAAACTGTAGATCTTCTGTCCAGTACAATACAAAGCTGTACATTAAACAGACGACATAAAAGTAAGACTCAAATCAAACGCAAATCAATCACCAACTGACAAAAGAAGTGAGATTCAGTTATTTAAGATTCAATCATAGGTTATAATTCTTGCTAAATTTGTTCTAAATGGTTCGAATCAAGTTGATCGCGAGGGTTCTGATCCTGGATTATTGAACATTTTTACCACTTGAGGATGTTGATCATCGACGTACACCATATTATAAACTGTATCATCTTTAGTGTAGTGTCGAAAACTATTACATCAAGATGTAATAATATAAAAATATACTTCTTCAATATTTCTTACAAGAGAATTTCATCGAGATTCAACAATGTTTTCATATTTAGGAGTATCTCGTTCTTTGCTAATGTGCACACAAATACTACATCTGAAATGCTCAGAAATTACAAAGATCATTTTATATCTGGAAACTGGTATATCAGATACAGTTCTGACCGGAACAAAATATCTATTTACTGTCATCAGCTCTTGGTCCAAATGCTGTAGTTACAGGTGAGAAACAGAAATTAAGAATATGGCAACACACCTGTTAAATTTTAATTATACAAAAAAGAAACACGACTCTCTTATAAGTATATATATTTTATTAATTTATTTTAATGTATATTATTTATATTATTTTGTGATGACATTTGCGATAATGGTTCTATATATAGTTTAGTGTTACCTTAGTTAAGTATCACTCGGTCCGCGCCTAGATTTGAACGAAATTCGCGCTTCGATTCAAAGCGTCGACAACAAAGCGTCGCACTGCCTTACGCGAGACGAGTAATCAAGCGTTAGTTGATGATTGTTTGAGATTAGGAAATTTTTGTGTACGATCTATGTAATAGATATATTTTATTTGACTCGATATTTTTTTTTTTTTTTTGAAAACAATAATAATACGATAAGTAGTAAAATATACGTAAAATAACGAGATGTAAAGAGAAACGGAGAGAGAGAGAGAGAATAAACATTTATTTTATGTATCGATAATATCACACTGCAGACTTTTTTTTTTTTTTTTTTTTTTTTTTTTTCATATATCTATTATAACTCGCTGAAATTCGCCGCTCAAATTCAAACTCGTGGCCATTATGTTTGGCATCGTTTGCGCGCGGTAACAACTCCGAGGAAGAGGGTGGCAGAACACTCTTCGCTTTGAGATAATATATTTATTTCTTATTAATATGGAGTTTTTTTTTCATCAACAATAACAGTGTAGCAGTAGGCGTAACAAGAGAGACGAGGTAGGTTACGAGGAACCTAACCTAACCTAATGTCGTACGCCAACAAGTCACCGTGGTTTAAAAGGATCCTCGTGGCGTTTTTATTTATTTATTATTATTCTTATTTTTTTTTTTATACATTTATCTTTATGCATTTTTATACATTTACTTTTGTCTTTTTCTTTTTTCGTACGTCATGCAACGCCGAGTAATCACGACAAGTGATATGATCGGTCGTCTCATATGTTATATGTTAATTAATCATTAAATCTATTACGCGAAATAAATCAATCCTCGAACCGCACTGTGTCGTCTCAACGCGTATTGTTTTTTTTTTCTTTTTTTTTTTTTATCTATAACAATTAATTGATAGATTGATACGTAAGAGATGGAGATTAATGAATCTTTCAGTCGCGCACTAGCTGATAACACGCTGCTTTTCGCACGTCAGACAACTTTTTTGTAACGTACATAATTTTAATACGACTATTTTTTTTTTTTTTTTTTCACGTTACCGCGCACATTGCGCGCGTACAGTAAAATAAGAATCGCACAGTTTACATTAGTAATTTGTATTGTGATTTATCGTAATAAGTGCTTCGTTAATGAATTTAATATTTAGGAGAATATTTCTCGATGACTATGTTCAACGCACACAGTCATCTTTCATGATTACACATCATACGAATTAAAAAATATAAGTGTTGTTTTTTCATATTTCTCAGTTTTGACACCTAAGTTCTTTAAACTGTAGCGCAAGTTTGTTGAATGTTGAATCAAAAAGCGTGTGTAAGAGAAGTGATAAGATATATTGTTGTCATTTATAAATATATGTATATTTATATATACATATATTAAAATATATATATTTATAAATATATATATATAATTTATATATATATGCAAGAGAGTTTTTTTACGCGATCGTTCGAGGATTAAATTGTCGCTTTACAAGATTTTAGGTTTGCCCCCGAATACAAGAAACGCGAAATACACGCCACGATAAACCCATTTGCAATTATACGAACGGAAGAGCGAATGCTATGTTTAAATCTCTTACAATTAATTATTTCATAAAGTCTAATGCACGCTGAAATAAAAACCAAAACGCAATGTTCGCAATAATAAGATAGGCATAAATATGATCAGATTGTTTTCTGGTTCGCTTTTGAAGTGAATTAAAATTAATTTATATAAATGGCTTAAAAAATTCAATTTATGTCGTATTTATTTTGTCACTCTGCGCATAATTCGAATTTGCACCCGCGCGATTAAATGTCGTCATTTATATATAATTAATCTACAAACCAAGTTCTAGAAACTATAGGCTGTAGATTATTGTTACCGTATAATTAGTCTGCACAATCAACAGTAATATAAAATACAGAAATAATCTTCGTAAAATAATGCCAACTGCCAGATTGCCAAAAAATTTTACATTTGATAGCAGCACGAGATATTAATTAACGTTAATTGTCTTGCACGTTAATTCATCACTTAGCAGGGTAGAAGCCCGTCTTCGTTACATAATACAAATAGTGGCAGGATTTTAAAAATCAACGTAACAACACACACAGTTCAAATTATGGCAGTGCTTTGTAGAATAATCTTATTGCCCGTTTGGTGAATGAATCAATATGATACCACACAGTACTTAACGACAATGATTAATGACAAATGTTAATGAGGCATTTTGTTTCACAAACAAATACTTATCATCAATATTAGTCATCGCGATTTTTCAAAGCAACTTCTTTGACGTTCTTTTTTAATTGGTGTTTCCATACTTGTATTTTTTTTTTGTTTTTTTTATTATTCTCACGCATTTAAATTCTCCGCAAGAGAATTTTTGCTTGTCGCTCCTCGTCTATTATACATCTACATACGTCGATGATAAACTTTGTGATTCTTCGCGTAGGTAACACACTCGAATTGTACTTGTTCTCTCTTTTGCAGTATCGTCGAGAGCGAAATTGTGACGGAAAGAGAAGAGCAAGTGCACTGCGCGACTAAAGCATGAGTGATCGCGCGCGCTGGAAAACGTCAAACGAGGAAAATTTCTAAAATATATGCTTGCTAGCGTGTGTCATGTAGGCCGGTAATTTCAAATATATATATATATATGTATATATCTAATAATGTATGCGCAATAATGTTGCGATGCAGTGAGATAAATGGGGAGCGTTTTGAAACACATGTAACACATTGTGAAAATTTCACACTCTGTATGTCTGTCTGTACGTCAACTCTGTTTTTGTTTCTATCAGATAATTTTTGTTACAAATGTTTGAAGTTTGTTAGTTTTTAATTCACGCTTTATCTCTCTTGTTGTCCGAGAGACCACCACTACAAATTTATTGAGACGATTCTCGCTCACCGTCTTATCGCACTGCAAAGTTGACATTTGCTATCATCATTGAGACCGTTGCGGATGATTATTTGGCGCGTTATTTCGAAGTAGAACAGAAATAGGACCAATGCATTTTGCTCTTGTCTTTCCTTGCGTGTGACAGGCTCTTGTTGGCGCACAAAGAAGTGGGGGAAGGGGCTCGACCTTTAATTCAGTGCAATAGTGTTCCTTTCAGGTATCTAGTAGAAGACACATATTTACAAGAGGAATCTCCTTCGAGAAGGATGCCGAACTTTCCCGAGACGCTTGTGTGTGTGTGTGTGTGTGTGTGTGTGTGTGTGTGTGTGTGTGTGTGTGTGAAAGAACACGCAACGAAACCGGAGAAGTATGTATACATTAGATATAGAGAGCAGACCCCTACTGAACCAAATTACCGGCAGAACCCACACACGTTACAAAGAATTACAGCTTACAAATTATTAATTTCGATATAAGTCTATGTTTGATTTTTTTAGGCGCGGGTGACTCTAGACTGGCCCCCTATGTTTGTATTTTGATCACTTCCTGAATTAATTGCAGCACACAGATTACGCTACGATCCGCTGTGTATATGTGAACGCGTTCCGTGAAAGAATCCGGTCTTTTTTTTAGATGTGACAACGCTAATCGGTTATTGCGCGTGAACAAAGAACGAGAAGACTCGGGCCGCGAGAAAGAGCGTGAAGAGATCAAGCGCGAAAGAATGGCTTTCTCTCCTGAAGCGCGGAGCTGAAGCGCGTCTTCACACGATCATCAGAATGAAAACGCAAGCTGAGAAAATACGCAATACGAAATGAAATCCGGCGCGCGAAATGATGCGAGTTTGCTTTTGTTTTCTTGTTTCGCTAAATGCGGATTAGTGCATGTGACTAGTGCAATCATTCAGGACACTTTCATCGATCGCGGCGCGGCAACGCGGCAGAGAGAATCCCCGCGCTGCGTAACCGTAAACACCTTCGGAACTATCGACCACGACTACTAACAAAGAGACAATGACACTCTCTAGCTACCGAAGTGGAAGTGTACTCGCCCTACGCGGCTTGTCTGCAATTAGTTAGCAGTTTTTTTTTGTTTTTTTTTTGTTTTCATGCTTGCTGCATTTCCGGGGTGAATGGTCACATGTACACTCACACGGAGATATCTATCTTCTAAGGACTCGACGAGGGATTTTTTTTAGTCTGTTAAGTTTCTGAATACAATAGCGTTTCTACCGAGGAAACTATGAAACTAAATAGTCTATCCTCTATAATATATATATATTTAATATATATATATATATATATATATATATGTATATGTATAATGTAGTGAAATATTTGAGTACAGTATAGTACAGTACTAGAGTTAAGTAAAGTATCTTTTTTTTGGGCGGATACGACTACTCCTCTAAGGCCTCGCTCATGAATCTTCCTCCCTTTTATTTTTTATTATTTTTTGTTTTAAAGTAATTTACTTTAGACTTCCTTAGTCCCATACACATCCACGCACACTACCATCTACAAGTTGAATAATAATGAGATTAGACGACGTAACGTTTTCGCCCGCTTTCACCAAGTGAATCGAAATAATTCGTAGACGAAGATGGGACATGCACATCGATCAATAATTAACAATTATTCAATTCCGATAATGTTTCATTTACAATTCCTGAATTAAATTTCACCTATTCAGTCTAGGAAGAAAACCGTCGGAAGTCGATTTGCCGCAATCGAGTCGCCAGCGAACGCTAGAAACGATAAGTAATTTGTATAATATCCGCGCAGGATATCGAGTTTTATCTCACTTTCTTTTATCTTGTTCTTCACGTAATACGAAGCAACCGAATTAGTTTTAGATAATTAATTTTGTTGTGCGACAAAGTAATTCTCATTCGAATAATTAGTTTACATTAGATTACTGACTTTCGACGCCGCTTTTAAGAAAACAATCGTACAATCTTCCGCACGGGTCGTGCAGAAGATTCCGCTACGTTACAGAACAGCTGCGCGAAATATGTTTTTGAAATACTTCCGTCTCTTTTCGCCGGACTTGTCCTTCGGTTTTTAATAACCCGTGTTGCGCTCATAACGATAGACTGGATTAAAGTGTCGGTTTCTAATTTATCTCCTCGACATGCGCGACATAATTGTTTTGAGATTATAATGCATGTATTATCTCGCGATAAGTGGTCTTTCTACGCCGAGAGTCCGTCAAGCGAGTCTCCCTCTTCCGCAGTCACAGAAATTATTAAAGTGGCAGTATGCAGTTCAATTCGACGAAGTTTGATAAACCAGCGTTTCTCAACTTTCGCGTGTGTGTGTGTGTGTGTGTGAGAGAGAGAGTGTGTGTGTGTGGCATCTCGAAATAATTTATATATTTCCACTATTATATTCTGTCTATGCGAAGATCGTATATATATATATATGATTCGATCGTATTTACAGTATTTCGTTAGACGAGACGAGAGAACAATATCGAAGTCTGTATGATGAACGAGATTGATATTTACACTCCCGAAGGAACGGTATCTAGCACAAGGCCTGTCCTGGTTTGCGCTCTCGCGAGCGAAACGCCTCTCGTCTCTTTCTCGTCTCGTGCCGAGCGAGACGGAGAAGAGACAAACAGGGACACAAGAGCTTGAGACTCTCTATTACAAATCAATCATCGCGTAGACACGTATTCGTTGTATCTCTTGCGCTATTTGCGATTAATAATGCAGTTTGTTGTTATCGTTAAGAGAAATTAGAGCGACGACCGCACGATAAAACGTGGACAAGCCCGACTCGGTGAGAGATGCTGCTGCTTTATGCAATATTTCACTTAGATTTAGAAGTCGATATAGTTTTTTATTTTTTTTTATTTTTTTTATTTTTTTGAAGTAGGAGCTTCGGTCGCGCTAAGATCTATCGAAGATCGCAGTTGAGAAACACTGCAGCGTACAAGGTTTGTATACCATAGCAATCGAGAGAGACTCACTCAGGCTGCCGGTTAATGTAGAGTTAAAATGCCAACAAGAAAATATCTTAGTACTCGTATGTATCTCGCTACCTATTTAAGACATTTCTACTAATAAAAGTTTATAGCACTTTTGTTTATCGACGTAATCCTATATTATCAATGTATGTAACAACGTATGAACAATCAAAGAGAACATCTCTCGTCCCCACCAGCTTCTTCCACTCCAGAAAAAAGTTCCTCCCGCGTCCCACCGCGCCTCGTGTGTGTACATTTCTCTGGCTAGTTCTGGTATTTTTCTCTGATAAAACTGTCGAAGATTTCTCTATAAATTGACCTAGAAATCTGATATTGCTTAAATCAATCAAAGCCCCTCAGAGGCTCGGCAATCCCTCAGCAAGCCGAACTGCTTTCAAAAGCTCTCCCTATTCGCGCGGAACGACGTTTTCTTATCATGGAGGATGCAGGTCGCGATGATGGGCCCTGGCACTTAGAATCGCCTTCAGCTCGGATTCCAGCTGCTTCTTCTCGCGCTCGCTCACTGATTGGCCGCCTACCGCCGGCTGATGAGTCAATCTTGGCGACGGCAGATCCGCCATCGTCCTGGTGTCGCGGTTCTCGTGACTTCTGGCGCGCCGTATCGGCTTCTTGATCGGCAGCGCCGCTTCCTGAGTCTTCTCGTCCACAGAACGTCGCAGGGAGAGTGTCGCTTCCTGATTCAGGGTATACGTTGAACCGCCAGCACCACCACCGCCGCCACTACCTATAGCCTCCGTCGACCTGGTAATGTCGATAGTTCCAGAACCCCACTCGCGCGACAGCTTTCTGCCGATAGCGCTGAGATGATGCTCGCTGTTCGGCGACAGCAGCGGACTTTTGGACGCCTGATAGCTTGAGTGTGGCGGTCTCAGCGTGGCGAACACCGGGAACGACTGGCCCCGCTTGGCCGGGCTGCGGGAATACCTCGGCGTGGGTACACCACCCGCAGCAGAATCGCGCCGAACCGTCGGCGTGCCGCCGCTAGTCGAGTCGCTCCTAGTGGGCGCCAACGGTCGCAACGTTGCGCTGCTACCGAAGTGAGATCCCAAGCGTGGCGGCGGCGAACCGCCGTCACCGTGGCTCAATCTACGGCCTACCGTCTCCAGTGGGCTTCTCGCGCGTAGATTCGTGCTGCTGAGTGTGAACTCGCGCGGTTTCATTGGCGCGTCGAGGCTCACCGGCGACAGACCGAGGCGAGATGCTGATAAGTTGGTGGAGCTCCTGCTCTTCTCTGATCGCTTAGGACTGCGAGGCATTAGTGGACTCTTGCTACGACTTCTTTCTCTGCCTTTGCCCAATTTCTCATCCTTTTTCGTGGCCTCGGTTTCTTCGGACACCACCTCGATCTTTTCTTCTTGCTGAACTCTGAAAAATTGGAACATGTTAAAAAATTGGAACAGTTAAGCAATTTTTGCTTTATCGATTTGATACTCTTCTCACTGTCGTGTCGAAGTAATGATTGACGAAAATATGTTAGGCATTAGGAATGTAAAAATACAATCAATATATTCCCTAGTATTCTCACCTTCGGATTTCTTGAATCATCTCGAAAAACTGCGCTTTACTTTTACGTCTGCGACGTTGTTCATGTTCCTTCTGGAACATGGAAACGTTGTAGGTATTTGGAAACTACAATCAACATTTTTTTATGTTTTATAAGTTCGCGAACATAAAATCTTGGAGAAAATAAATTTTCGCGTTATACAATTCAATTTTCATTATCAAGATTTATATGTTCGCGAACTTGAGATCAGATATATACTTAAAGAAAACGCACTCGTTTAACGCTCTTCTGAAAGAGTGACGCGATTTGACCCTGTCGTACTGTGTGCACCAGTTCACGAGCGGCGTGATGCGGCGAAACCAGTTCCACGCAGTTGATGAACCTGTACAACTTCTGCGAGAAGAACATGACGTTGCGGCTGCGCCAGATGGAGTCCTCCGGCCTGTGCCGTAGCCGCGGCAACGTGTACTTGTAGAACAGATGTTCTCCCGCCAATATGATAGCGCCTAGCACGACGCCCATCCCAAGTAAACAAAACACCCCGGCTACGGACGCCACTCCCAACGGCCTGGGTTGACCACCAGGTTCGGGCTCGAGACCTGCTTGCAAGCCTTGTCGTCCCCCAAGACACGGCAGATCACCGTACCTGAAATTAGTTCGACCTGTTTAAAAGTAACCGCCTTTTGTGTCTTTCAGATTTTAATTAATTTTTTTTTCACGTAGGGATTTCTGTTTAGCGATGACATCTTATCGATTTATGATAATATGTAAAATGTAAACAGTTTATGCGGTCCGTTCTTAGAAAGATCTAAATAACTGTAATCAGGTCATTGTGAACCGCAGATGTTTGTACAATGATACAAGAAGGTAGATATAATACAACGAGGTTCGCGATATTCCACGTGACGGAACTTTATTTACCACTTAACGTGTTTCAGTCTAATATAATTATATACGCTCCTGTTATGGCGCAAATAAGAAGAAAGTTTGCGCGTAAACCAATATCGATTATCCAATTTTTGTGCGCTTATTTTGCGCAACGCTTACCATTTTTCCTGCAGAATATCGAGCAGTCCGTTGCTCGTGTAATTCGCTATAACTTTAGATATGCTCTCCTTCAGAGGATGTCCCTTCGTGAGCGCAATCGCGTAAGTATCTTCGTTGATGGAATCGCCAATCTTCTGCAAACGGCATCCGTCGTCGGTCGCTCGGTAATAATCCAAGATCGGCGTGTCCGCGATCAGAATGTCCAGACTACCGTTCCTCAATCTTTCCACACCTTCGGCGACATCCGACAGAGAAAATCGGGCCATGTGGGACCACAGTTGCGGATTCGCTCTTTGCACATAGTATTCGGCCGCGGACGCTCTTGGCGCACCGACTCTCTGCGACAGCAACTGTAATTTAACGCGCTCATATAAGTCTTAAATCTGAAAATTAAATAGAAAGATAAATATATGGTTTTTTGCATTAAAGTTTCTTTTAAAAAATTGTTTACATCATGAAGAATGAATAATTGGCGCGGGAGAAAAAAAAACTTAGAATAATAATTAAAAGTAGAAAGAGAGAGAGAGAGAATAAGAGCTAATTATAAACATTACAAACTTCTTAATAAAATTTTTAATGAGATTCTTAATGAGATCTCAATAAATATCTTTTGCATCTCTTCTTTGTATTGCCTTCGACAAATTTGTGTGTTCGCTCATGTAAGAAAGAAGAAATTGAGATACTTACGCTCTTATCATGATAATTGCCAACTGCAGAATGAAAAAAGAGACCAGCAATAAGGGCAGCGATATTGGCCGTGTACGAGGCCACGAAGATAACGGAGAAGCCGCCCCAGATATTAATGAGGAACTTATTAGGCCAAGATTTTGGCGCCTTGAAGGCCACCAAGTGACCGCACAGAAGACCCCACATCACCCACAGCGCGGACGCGATGGAGAAGTTCTTGCTGCGCTGTCTGCCCCAGGGATTCAGTCCGAACGGGCTGAACCATTCGTACAACGCTACGGCAATCGCGGTGAAGTTCAGCGACGTGAACACGGCAATCCACAGTTCCGTGCTGAACGGGAACAGAAACGCGAATAGTGGTATCTCTGAGCGGAGTTTTGGCGCCGTGAGAAAGCTCACGCCGCTGAAGTAATACGGAGTGGTGAAATCCACCACCTCGGCGCGATGAGCGGACACGCTGAGAGGTGCGAATGCGAGCTGCGCCCGTCCGGACACCAGTTCTCCCATCACGCCGTTCCAAGTGCCGCTGCGGCCGTTTCGTTTGCCGAACAAGCCATCCTGGGCCAGATACAGGTCGAAACGGAAACCGAGCTCGCGCGCCACCAGCGCCAACAAGTCCATACTCAGGCCATAACAGCACATCACGGTATCGCCCTGCCGACAACTGAGACCGCGCAGGCAGAAACCCTCTTGTAGACTCGTGACCATGGTGAAGGGCGACGCCAGCGCGGTAACGATGCGATAAATCGGCATGCCGATCTTTTCACCGCCCTGCTCGAGATACGCCGGCACGATACCGCCGCCCGGCCAAATTATGGTATCCAGACGGACTTCCCTGCCACCCTTAATAGTGCCGACCTTGGTCCACCTGTAAAACATTAACGACATCAGATCGATCCAATAGTTTTGCCGTTTAATAGTAGATATAAGTATTTTTTTGATTGTGTTCTCGACCTCAGTTGAGTCTTGTTCCCGGGAAATCTGATGGCCTGCAGATTTAGCAGCTGGAACTCCGCCTTATCCCGAGAGAGTTGTTTCATAAATCCCCTCAATTTGCTCGTCAGAGTCGCGGAAACGTTCTGTCGCACGTCGCTTGTCATAAACTTGGCCTTGCGATCCGGAAAGCATTCTGGAATGAAGTGTTCCCTAAGCTGCAGTTCGCGCATTCGGCTCAGTCTGCTTTTCAACTCCACGAAGGTCGCGTCCAGCGCCTGCGAGGTTTCCCGCAGCATTCGAGACAGTATGGTGTCGCCGCCCATGATCTTAATGCCGGACGGTCTCAGCGCGAGCATGCCGACCGGCATAAAGTTCTTGGAATTGAGCTCCCGATCATTCGTGAATCTCGTATCTTCTTCGTCGTCAAAGTTGAAGGTACGGTCTTCTCGCTTGCTCACAATCTTTTCGCCTCGCCATCTGTATTCCTGTAGCCGATGTATGTCGTCGGTCAGACTCGGCAGCGAGTTCAGCGGCGGCACCAGCGGCTGATCGTCGCTCACCACGAGATTCGTCGCTCGCGGCGGCAAGTTCTCGTTCGGATTCGCAATCGCGACGGTTCGCGAGCTGTGAATAATGCTGGGCGAGTTGATGATGTTGGGCTCGTTCGGTCGCAGCTCAGCCTTGAGATCCAGCCACAGCCACAGAAATCTACCCGCGAGCATTTCGAACTTGTCGGCCGCGCTGAGAATCTTTCGGGCGTTGTTCAGATCGCAGGCCATTACCACAATCCCACCGCTACCACCCTCCTCGGCTACTCTTCTTAATCTCAGTCTCAACGTTTTGTCGTTCGTCGGCAGATGTATAATCGCGCGAGGCGTTAGCGTCGGTTGATTCGTTTGCAAAAAGTGCGTCAAGGGTAGCAGGGTGGTGTCAATGAGGAGAGTGAACGCGTGCCAATTAGCCCGATGCATTAAAGCGGCTGCTGCTGCTCCGACCTCTCTGGAGCTTGAACCTATGCGGTTTTCGAACCGCCCAAAATTTCCCTGCAAGACAAATTCATTTTCTTTCTTTGTATAATTTTCACTAAAAAAAAACATTTATATGTTTTTTAAAACATTTATATATATTATACAAATATACGTGTGTATAACTGCGATAAATTACATCAATTTTTTTTTCATTACCTGGCGAAGAAAATCTTTGTGCGTGAACGGCAACCACAGAGCCGGAAGGTTCAAGGCGGCGGCAGCTGTGACGAGAAATCTGGCTGCCGATCCTCCCCCTATAATAAGGCTTAGTACTGTCTTTCCGCCTTCGATGTCTGTACAAAATTTGTTTAACAGTGATAAGGGATATTGCAAGGAATCTGTCATGGGTGTCATCCTTGCTTCTATATACGATACATCCATGTCCGCGTGTAAAGATTCCAGTCTCGCTTCCTCCCATGCTTTCTGTACGTCTGTCTTGAAAGGAGTCTGAGGCTGAGTTAAACATACCACTATCCGCCACGATGAATAAGACGATCTGAGTCTGGCTTTCGCCGCTCTCAACGATTTGGCATCCGCAGTGCCGGACACTGACACGGAAGCTCCTAACAAGAGGAGGATTACAACTCTCGAGTAGGAGCTAGGCATCTTCCTCACTTTCCTTGTATCCTCCTTCTTCCTCTTTCTTTCTACTTAGCTTTTGTGACGTACATTGTCGAAATGTGGATTCGATCTGTAAAAATATAAATTTTGCTGCTACACACCGGACACGTTGCGGATATATAAGTCATTTTGCGTTAATATTATTCTGTTTCGTTGTTTATAGCAATAGAAGATGAGTATGCACAAACATGAGTTTATTTTAAAACAATTTTTTTAATTGATTTCTCTCAGTTTTCGAATTATTTCTCTCTTCGGAGACAAGAATGTTTTTTCTTTTTCCCACTTCTCTCGCCCTCCCTTCAGAAAAAACACACAGGAAATTTATATAATTGACACCAATTCGAAGAGAGAACTCTCAAACCCAATAAATTCTCTGTCAATATCTTTCTTTCTCTCTCTTTCTCTTTCGTTCAAAAGCACATATCACACATGTTTAAGTAAAGCACTCTTACGTTACTTGCTGAGAGCATTTCACCTCCTAGGGGTGGTTACCCTGTTCCACTTTTTTTTTCTCTCGCAAGTGTCAAGATAAATTTTTTTTGCACAAACGCACGAGCACACATTTCGCGTTGTTTCGCGTGAACACATCGGGAGGAAGATTATTAGTCACATTTTTTTTTTTTTTTTTTAGGAAACGATCCGCGTATACGCGTTTCGTGCAATGCACAAAACAGAGACGACCTTACCTCTTGGCGGAAGGGATGGAAGGTCGCGCGTCTGGTGGGGGTTTAAGAAGAGCAGAGAAGCAGGGATTGCTTTTCTGCCGTCGCCGCATAATAGCCGTCGTCGATCGGGTTTAACCGTGTCGATCGTCGCGAGACAAATCCGCCAATCGGTCGGAATACACGGGACGAGCGCAGCCACCCTCGTCATTCGTCCACCCCCGGACGATCTACCCCGTGCGTAACGGCCATTTTCGCGAGCAGCCCCTCCCTTTAAACTTCACCCCTGTAGCATCCTGTGGTCCACACGAGCGCGCTCGTGGTAAGTCCTCATGTATTGCGCCTGTCTCTCTATCCATCCCCGCGCGTGTGCGTGTGGCGGTGTTCGTGTGTGTATCGGCGGCATCCCGACAATGCCACCAACACTCGCGGATCTCGCTCGACGCCCGTTATAAATGTCTTCGCAGCGTTCTATGAATTAAAAAAAGAGCGGGTTTTCCCCGAGCTCCTCCTAAATACGAGGTGTCCCGGAAGCCGTGACCTGATTTCGATTGCGGACCCTTGGGGCAATTCGTATCCTTCTTGAGAGAGAGATGAATAGAAGAGCCGAGTTGTAAGAGATTGATGACTATAAATTATGCAAGAGCTGGAAATGTAAATCAAGACCTGAGAAATTCGACTCGAATTACGCACTTGAATTATATGCATTTATCTTTCGAAATAAATAAAAGAAAAAGCTATTTCAGTTTTTGTGTGTGATAACGCTCTAGTAAATTTCCAAGAGAGATAAATCTCTTTTAAAATATCGGGACGAGTAATATAATTGCATTTTCTATGTAAATAAAGTTAAGAAGCTCTGCGCAAATTGCTTTTAGACTATGCTATTAAGTATGCAAAATTGTATATATATATATATATATATATATATTATAAATGGAATTTATCTCAGTTTATTCAATTCAGATTTTCTCTCTCTCTTTTCATTTCTTAGAACTTTAATTCGAAATTTTAATTACAAATTGATATTTAATGTTGAAACATTGCGAGATAATCTTCTTCGAAATGTTATTTGGGAAAACTTATCTCAAAATTAATCAAAGAATTCGCCTGTTAAAAGTTTTTCTTCAAATAGTTTTGAAAAATGACATTCCGTTGAAAGAAAAACGTTACAAGCGTCGTGCGGACTCGCAGTGGTAAGTGATGATGACAGGTTTTTTTTTTTTTTTGGCCGGAAAATAGCTTACTATATTTAGGATCTTTGTTTAAATTTTTACATTCGCATTTATATATACATATACATTATGCCGTCCTGCCATAATTGGGAGCGTTTTAACTAAGTTTACAAGGCGTTGAAACATTGAAGACACGCGTTCTCGAAGCATCGCTTTGCCGATTTCTGTTATTGCCTCTGAGGACTTTATTCCTCTTTCGCACTCTTGTCTTTCTCCGTCTCACTTGTTTCTACAGCTAAAAAATAACGTTTTCGGTTTTTTTTTTTTTTTTTTTTTTTTACGTCCCTCTTTTCCACTAGGAACTAACTTAATTACAGAGATAAGGTTTTGATAACAGTTAATGATCATTAAAATTAGCTAAATAGATTTTGTTGGGATGCATCATTCTCGAACGTGCCCCACGCATTGTTTAACTCCATAAAAATCAACTTTGCTATATTTTCGTTTGCCGTGCCCGCTTGCTGCAACACAGAAATGCGTTCACATTTATTTCAATCATGTTAATTTCTTTAATTAAATAATACAAAATAATTCGTTAATTGTTTTATGAAAAAAAATAGTAGACATAAAAAAGGTAGTTTAAGTACCTTATCCGGATGCACAGCCAAACAAGCTTTTCTATACGCCTTTTTCACATCCGCCGCCGTGACCAGTTGGTGCATCTCGCAACGTTGCCATCTCTCAGCTTCCGGCCAGAGAACCGTGTGCAGAGAACAGAGCAATGCTCGTAGATTACCTTTTTTACCCTCCGTCCATTCGGCTATTTTTAGCCTGTCAGGATCCATCGTCTTGGCTGCCTCCACCTTTCGCATCTGATTTATTGTCTTCGGACTGTCCTTCTCGGCCTTACGTGAGCTAAAGAAGTTGTAGCCTTGACTGCCAAGAAGATCCTCGAACGCGTCACCAGTTGTCTTCTCCTTCGGTTTACCACCGAACACGTCCGACGTAGCGCCGCTGATATTGTAACCATTGGTTGCCGTGTTGGATTTGTGCATCGTATTCGGGCTAGAGTGGATTGGCGTGCTCGCGGGTGCCGGACTCGCTGACTGCGGAGTGTTCGAATTTTTCGGCGTCCCGTTCCAGCTACCTGCAAGACCAGCACCCAGCGAACCAGCCAGATTAGCAAACGGATCTTTGCTAGTCTGAGTCTGAGCGGCAAAGTTTGGCACGCTTGCATTTCGCGGAAAATTCTCTTCGGGATTCGGACTCTTGACAGGATTTGCCGTGCCTGTTGCAAAACCACCGAGGAGATTATTACCCAGCGGGTCGAACAGCAGATCATTGACTTCCTTTGCGTTGCTCGGTGTTGTCTGACTCTGTCCGAACAAAAAGTCGTTCAGATTATTGTTGCTGGTAGCGTTGCTCCTCGTAGAATTGTTGTTTCCAAACAGTAAGTCACCCGCGGCGCTATTATTAATTAAGGGTATAGAGTTGGCGGCTTCGGTCTGCGGCGCCGACATGCCAAAGCCACCTAAGAGATCGCTTTCGTTCTGACTAGAACTAGAGAAGATATCTAATTCTGGATTTGCCGCAGGAGCGGCGGGAGTATTTGAGGTATTACTGGTATTTTCCGGCATGCCAAGATTCAGCAAATCGGCCTCCTGAAAGCTGATCTCTTCATTCTTGTTTGTCTCTTCTTCTTCTTCTTCTTTTTCTGCTTTTTCTTCCTTTTGATTTTCCGATTGCTGAAGTACTGGTTCTGGTTGCGAAACTTCTTCGGTTTCGTGCGACGGTGGGTTGTAAGTCTGCAACAACGTCACTGCGTAAATAATAATATTTAATGAAAAACTTAATTCTACAAAAAAAAAAGAGAAACGCCAAGAGTTTTACCTCTTCCGAACACGGTGCAGTCCTAAAGTTCTCCAAAGTCTCCTCCATTTCTAACGTTGAGCCGAACAACGGATCCGGCATCGGTTTAACACACGTTTCCACTTCCCACGGTGCCGGTACTCTCGATAATTTTGAATTCTCCTCGCCTATCATGACGTTAACTACTACGCGGAACTTGCCGCCAATCTCAGGCGCGTCATCCAGATCGCGCTTCTCGAACGTTAGAGCGCTCTCGGTCATGGGCACGTAGCCGGTGTGGAATTGCAGCGAGCAGATTTTAATGCCAATCACACGACCTAGCTGCTGCCTAGCGTGATAGATCACCATGGTAACGTCACCGCGCACGGCCGCGTCTCCTAGTATCAGGCAGACCTTGCCTTCCATCATTCCAAACAGCTTCATCTCTTCGTAACCAGTTTTTTTTGTCGTGAAGACCAGAGCGCCGTTACTATAAATTTCTATATAGGGCCGGCAACCGTCTTTCGCTCTGGTGAATAACGGCACCGGTTGTATGATGACGGACCGAAGGACCAACGGCTTGGTATGCGGAAGTCGGCCGCCGCTCAACATACTCATATAATTAATACTACGTAATTCCGAAGGCTGTAAATGCGGCGGCTGACAGCGTCTCGTCGTGAAGAGAGCAATTGCCTCGTCGGGAGTGGTCAGAGCTCTGCAGTGAATCAGCAAAGCGCATACTATTGTAGCGCTTGCCCGATATCCGTCCTGAAAAATAATCGATCAAGATAAAGTGTTTGGATCTTATTGCTTATTTGATCGTGCAATTTGAATCGGGATACACTTACACCACAATAAAGCACTACGACGTGGCTGAAGTCGGCATTGAGATACTGATAGATATCCTGGCAGATCTGAAATAGGGTAAATAGCATAGGCGCGTTTGATTCTGAGGTGGCATAAGCAAACGAACAGTCGATGTGCCTGCCGGGCAATCTCGTGACGTTCGGCCGACCGCGAGACAAGTTGTACAGCTGGATCTTTGCCGGGGGCGGATGGCGCGCTTGCAAGAAAGCTCTAACATCCTCCACGTGATTCGCTCGATATGCAGATTCAATTCCGTCGGCCGGATACGGCATGACAAGTATACGTGATGTCAGATAGCTCGCGTCCAGTTCCGTTCTGGCCATGCTCTGTTGAACAGTGTGCATGACCTTGCTGGAAGTATCCTTGAGATTGCGCAAAATGCTGCCTGCGCCACCTTTCAACGAGTTGAATAGGCCAGTTGTACCCTGATTTGCCGGGAGTTTAGACACCGCCGTCTGCATGGGTGCCGGTCTCGGTGGCGGCATCGCTACCGGCGGGGTGGGACGAGGAGGTGGTGTCGGTGTATTTGGTTGCTGCGACGGTGGTGGCGGTGGCGTTGGACGCGGAGGTGGCGACGGTTTGACCACAACTTCGACTCGCGGTGGTTCTCTGGGATCGAAGTCGTTGGACTCGGCGATCGCAGCTAAACGTTCCAGGAGCTGTGCCGTTGTAGTTCTCTGAATGGGCGAGACATGTAGACATTCCTTTACCAGATCATACATACACGCATACCGCGGATTGGGCGGAAGCGGTGCATATTTGCCGTTCACGATTGCCAGTTTATTACCTGCAACACATTGAGAATATTTTTATTTTTTTTATGTAATAAAACTCCACATAGTAAAACTTGTAGTTCTGAAAATTTTTATTGCGTGTGTCATATTTAAATTGATTGTTCAACATATCTCACGATCGCTTTACCTTCGGGAAAAGGATGTCGCAATGTAATCAAGGCATACAATATACATCCCAAAGCCCAACAGTCCACTGGAGGCCCTATAGGTTCATTGTTCCACGTGTCCAACATCTCAGGAGCACGATACATAGGGGTCGTGTACTTGGCCATCTGATCCTCCAGAGTCGCGCGTTTCTGTGCATTCCATGACGGATTCGGTAGTATCTGTTGAGTGGATGTGCTACCGAAGTCGCAGAGTTTCACAAGGCCGTCTTTCCCGATCAGAAAGTTCTCCAGCTTGATGTCACGATGAACGAAAGGTTCCGGTTGTTGACTGTGCATGTGATGCACAGCTCTTGTTGCTTGATAGGCTATCTTGCACACCTGAGCGAGGGTAAGCGTGTTTGCGGACACGCTTCTGAGTATATCTGCGAGAGTGCCACCGGGACATAGTTCGGTAACGACCAAGTACTCGTATCCCTTACGATCTTCTCGCTCCAGTCGTTGGGCATATAAAAACTGAATAATATTCGGATGACCTGACAATTTCTTGAGCGTTTCAATCTCCTGTATAATTGTTTTGTTCGCGTCTTCGTCGGCAGCAATAAGTCTCTAACGATAGAAGATAAACAAAAATCTTTTTTAGAATACGCACCAGGTTGCAGAGAGGAAGGCCTGAAGCGGTCTACTTACTTTAAGCGCATATTCTTTCCCCGTAGCAACATCTTCAACCGCAAACACCAGTGCCCATCCACCTGTTGATACGATGTTTGCCACATATTATCTAAATGTTAATAACACGACACATAATTTGATTATAAAAACTATACATTTCTCACTCAAGTTGTTGTCGTGTGCGCAAAAATATCTTACTTACTATGCGTAACGCAATAATATATAATTAAATATGTTAAAACTCAGCTCGTACACATGCTTCAGATGTTGCATACGTAATTACTTTCTTAATAATCAATGCATTCATAATTAAGATTTTAATTAATCATTCTAATATAAATCAATTAAATAAATTTTAAATAATTATAACAATTTCACACATATTTGCTTTTTACAGTGATTTAACTTCAATGAAAACATATTACCTTATGTATATATTATAACAAAGACAAGATTTTATTTTGTGCAATTGTAAACAGAGGAAGAAAAATAGAGGAAGTAAAACAATGCTTTAAAAATTTCTGAATTGACTTATCGGTCAATTCTTTGTATCAGCATAAATTTTTGATAAGATATTGAGACACTTCTTGAAAAAAAACAACATGTATATAACACATATATTTCACACATTCTTCTAATATCCAGAATTTATCAAATAGAAAATAAATGATAAACAAAAGATAAAAAATATCATTGTGTATATCAACATATACACAATGTCAAGTTATATTAAAAAATATTTGAGATCTTTCTTTTCCGCTTTGTGTTCACAAAGAACTATAAAAAGTAAATCATCAAACCTCGTAACACAATTGTTACAAAATTATACGACAAATTTAAACAACAGACGCTGTAGACTTGACAATTTTTGACAGCGCGTCAAATAGAACGCGAGCGAACACGATAGGAAGGAGAGAAAACAATGCGCATTAACGTCAGACGTGTATAAATGACCAGACAACAGCATGCTTGGCACGTTTGGCTGTGTGTCAAAATACACATGGATTTTTTTTTTTTTTTTTTTTTTTTTTTTTGTGAACAATGAGGCACGTTGTTAGCTTTGCGCGACGCGGGAAAACAAAAAACACGCAGTTTCATCGCGATCGACGTTATCGGCTTTTAATCGCGCAATCAGCGGTAGGAGGTGTCGCCGCTGCGGGACCGAGAGATTTGACAGACGGTTGAAAGTTGAACCAGCCGGGAGATAGACTCACCCTCGGCGATCAGTCGTGTCACCCTCAGCTTCACATTGTTGATGTCCAGTGTCTGGCCGACATACTCGTTGCCGCCGCCGGTGCCGCCGTTCAGGTACCCGAACGCGGACCTCAGGTAATCCGACATATTTCCCTGGACGTTTCCTTGTGGGTACCCGCCAGACGGCCCCGCTTTCACAGTCGCGTTGCGGACAGCCGATGACGTTCGGCCATATTGGCGCGGAGATACCGTAGGCGCGCGCAGCCAGGCCTGTATCAGCTGACTGTCAATCGTCTCGGTGCCCAACTTCACGCGCTTCGATTTGGCGCTTAGACAAAGTATGATTTACTCAATCAATTTATATTAATATATTAATTATTGAATGTACAATGTACAATAAACATATTAACGTGTCAAGTATAAATAAATGGAAATGATTGGTAATCATTATAAGTAATATGAGCAAATTAAAGATAATTATTGATTGTCAATGTATATATGTACAATCAATATAAGTAGAAAATATGTGTATATAATTTTATGTGATTTAGTGAAGATTTTGTGCATAGTATTATAATGTACAATAATATATTAGAAAATAATATAAACTTTTAATATATATTAGAGTATATGTTATATATAATGCACAAAATATAATAGCAATTTCTCTTCAAGTTCATTTGATTCAGAAAATACTTACTGAGTTGAAAAGATTTTTTCAACATGTTCTCTATCATTAAAAAGAAAAAAACGTGTAGATGCCCTTGTTCGCTCGTAGTATTACCCAACCGCAACGCTGATTGCAAATTGTGAAATCACCATCCTCGTGGGTTCCAGAATCACTGACGCGTGTTTGAGTTTTCTATCCTGCCCCACTTGTTTACGCGGCGTATATGCAATTAGAAGCGAAGAAACGTTGCACCTTCATTATACTTGTCCCGTTATATTCGCGCAACATTGAAAAAAGCAAGAGGCAGCGAATAATGAAAATATTTTAAAAGGGAGAAAAGACGCAAAAAAAACTAAAACAAGATTTTATATCCTATATCGCGCACACATATATTTTATTCTCGACCAAGTTTGATTTTTGCTATACTCTGAAAAAAATTCTTGATTCTATATAAAGCTAAGAAAAATTTCAGAATTGTTTTTGAAAAAAGATTTTATATCAATACGTTAATTATAATCAAATGTGCTCAAAACGAGAAAGGCTTTTGATAAAAATTTGGGGAACAAATTGTACACAAAAAAAAGAGAGATCAATTTAATTTATCTGCTGACAACGTCATCTAGCGGTAAATATCAAAAAGCTAATTGTGTGTCTTTTCCTCTCACTAGATGGTGTCATTGTGTAGTTCAGTAGTTTAATATCTCTACCATTAGATGGAGAATTGTACGCATGAATGTATACATACATAAACAAATTATTTTTACGTACTTAATAAACATTCATTTTATTGTAGATAAAACATTGTTTGTTTCTGCATAATTAAATGCACACGGTGTTTGATATATGACAAATACTTTGTGTAAAATGCCTGCTACGTGCAGAGGCATGTTTATGTTAAATAATTGAATTTGCATTTCTAAAAAAAAAAGGAGATGAAGTAATTTATATGTATTTTTAAAGGAAGAGTGTTTGTAAAAAAATTGTGATAGAAAGGTATGTTATTATTTCGCAATCTCAATTAGTTAATTGCAATGAGTGACATATGTGTGTTCTGACACACATGTCTCATTTTTCAGACTCAAATAAATTTCAACAAGATGTCATCTGAGATAGTAAAATTCACAAAGTTGAAAACAGTAACAGATCCAACATTTTGGGCAAAATTTGCGGAATTAAAAATAGATAAGTTAAAATTAGATGAAAAGTCTGAGATACATCTATGGGGAAGTTTTTCTCTCAAACCAATGAATGAAGGGAGAATTAATCCATTAATTCTTGATTGTACATCGTTTAATGAGTGAGTATTATACAGATATATTTTTATAAGATAATTCTTCTTATTTTATACTAATTGTAAATAACAAACTTGAATACACTCACTAATCTATTTATGTATATATATTTTATAATATATTTTTCATGTGTGTTGCTAATAAGATATAAATTACATTATCATCAATATAATAAATAGAGTAAGTTTCAATTAAATAAATTGTAGAGATGTGGAGACAACTTCTCACAATGCAGGAATAGCTTGTTATGGCTATATGATTAACACAAATACATATGAAGCATTTAGACAGATAAATCCTGAGAAGTTCATTGATACAATGGGCAAATGTGTCATTAACAGTATCACAGATGGCTCAGCTGTGAGAGAACCCTGGCGTCTTTCAGTATTCTTAATATTTGCATTTTCTGATCTGAAAAAATATCGATTTCATTATTGGGCTGCGCATCCAACCCCTTTTTCTTTGCCAGAAATCTATTTGGCTCAGCCATCAAAATTTGCATCTAGCGAATTCACATCTAATCAAATAGATAAATTTCATACAAGTTTTCTTCAGCTGGATGCAAAATCAAGAAACTTTTTTACAATTTTTGTATCTGGAAAAGACGATTTAAGTGTTGATACTTTATCAAAAGGAGTGGAAAATGCCAAATTGAGTGTTCAAGGAGATTCAAAACAGGTATAATAAATAAATATTTATATTTTATATTTTTTACACTTTTCAAAACACTAAGAAGTAATATGATATTATTAACAAAAGTTAACTTTAGTTTTAATATTGCAGATAAAGGATGAAGTATACTTTGCGTTTTATGATCCTTGCATAAATGCAGAGCCTGGATGGCCTTTGCGAAATCTTCTGTGTCTGTTATTGTGGCATTGTCCTGTGTATTGCTTCACACGTTATATCAAAGTTCTATCTATAAGAAGCGATAGAGTACAAAGCACAGTTATATATACACTTAGAATGAAAGAAGACAAAAACACAGAAACTATGAGAGAAGCTATTTCTAAAGGCCATTTAGTAGGCTGGGAAGCTAACGCGAACGGAAAAATGGGTCCTAACATCGCGGATTTATCGAACATTATGAATCCTGCCAAGTAAGATTTTTTAGGTTTCTCAAATCAATCATCGTTGATCTTTATAGATAAAGTTTTTTTATTTTATTTATGCCGTACTAGATTGTCAGACAAAGCGATCAATCTCAACCTGAAATTGATGAAGTGGCGTCTTGTACCTGATCTAGATTTAGAAAAGATCAGTAGTCTGCGATGTCTTTTGTTGGGCGCTGGTACATTAGGGTGTTCCGTGGCGAGAGTACTCCTCGGCTGGGGCATCAATAACATGACACTCGTAGATAGTTCTACTGTCTCTCACAGCAACACTGTGCGCCAGAGTCTGTACACACATGAAGATGCGGTGCAACGACGTTACAAAGCGCACGCCGCGAAAGATGCTTTACTTAAAATACGTCCTACTATGGCAAGTAGTATTTCTATTAAATTTAAATAATTATAAGATGGTTTTATAAACATCATAACAATATATATATATACATATATATATATATATTTAATTTTATCAAATATATACAGAATGTGGAAAGTGCAGTTTTGCATATTCCCATGCCTGGTCACGTGGTCGGTCAGAGTATGATGGAATCGACGAAGGAAGCCGTGAACAAGTTGCAAGAACTCGTGAACAATCATGACGTTGTGTTCCTGCTTTTGGATTCACGAGAAGCCAGATGGCTGCCCACTCTTTTATGCGCCGCAATGAACAAAATAGCTATTAACGCTGCTCTGGGTTTCGATGCTTACACGGTGCAACGGCACGGCACGCGAAATCTTTCTGATTCTTCGTCACCTAATTTAAAGATTCAAAATCCTTCAGGACTGAATCTTGGATGTTACTTTTGTAACGATGTTACGCAGCCAGGAAACGTATGTTATATTTACTTCATTTAAAATACATTCTTGCATTAAAACATTAAAAATTTACTGTAAACTAGCGCATGCTAATTTAACAAGTTTGATTCTTTAATTATAATTAATTTTGTTTATATTTTTTAGTCGCAAACAGATAGAACGCTTGATCAGCAATGTACCGTCAGTCGGCCAGGTTTGTCGCAAATCGCTGCGGGTTTAGCGGTCGAACTACTCATGGCGATAACGCAACATCCACAAGGGTAAGCTAAATTCATCTGATATACACGAATTTTTTCAATTGTAATAATTATAATAATTAATTAATTACTATCAAATTGATTTTTTAATTTATTCTTCTTCACAATCTCAAGAATTTTGGCCAGAGCGTTTGTGAGTTCCGATAGTGATGACTCTACAAAAACTACTGATAATCCATCACTAGGATTATTGGGCGGTGTACCTCATACAATACGTGGTTTTCTTTGGAATCACGAAATGAAATTAACAGTCACACATAGATCTGCATCTTGCACGGCGTGTTCTACACCTTTAATTAAAGAATATCAACAACGTGGTTTCGCTTTTGTACTTGACGCTTGCAATGTGCCAAATTATCTCGAGAGATTATCAGGACTTGAAGAAGTATTGAAGAAAGCAGAGCTGGATAAAGTATATAATGTTATAACACTTGCCAAATAATTTCTATTTCTTTATGCATAAATACATAAATTTCATAAATGTAATAATTTACAGATATCTTCTACAATAGACACTTGGAGCGAGGATGAAGAGACATAAGAAGCAACTTTAATAGTGCAATTTCAATGGTGCACAGCTACAAAATAGTATAAGAAGAATATGAAATAATTTTTAAATATAATCTATGTTGCAATGTTTGTACATTTAAAATAATATATAATTTTTCTCTCAATTTTATATAAGATATACGAAATTACTTTTAAAGGATTTAATCAAAGGATTTAATCATTATATTCTCAAAGTATTCTCTATGAAATCAAAAGTTTTCATTCTTACAAAAAAAATATATATATATTTATATTTATAGATATATTAATTCTAACGAAACGCAAATAAACCCTGGAGGATCTTGGCGCTTTTAAATAATGGCTCGCACTTTCGGACTTTCGCGGAAGACGTAGCTTTTTGTGGCGAGGGAGGAGCGGCGCGAATACCACGTCACAAAATATATATATAAATAATAAATAAATATATATATATATATATATGTATACACACACATATATATATATATATATATCTTAATGCAGAGAATCATACAGTTCGACAAAGACATAAAAGATTGTTACATGTTTGCTTCTGCACATTGTCTTTTTGCACTGTCTTTTTTTTAACTTGTATTACGCGTATCTGTGATTGTATGTTTTATGTTATTAATACTCTTAATACTCTTTAACATAGATTTTTATATTTCTATATGTAAAATAAATAGGGATTGTAACATTTATAAATAAATATGCACAGATTTATGTTTTATTTTTACTAGTATAATTCTATTTAATTATATATAATCTATTTAATTATAATTCTATTTAATTCTATTTAATTATATGCTATAATTTTATATTAGGTAAGCATACAAAGTTAAATGCTAACATTATACAAACTAATGTTCAATATCTATAATGCTGATTTCACTTTTTAGAAGTTGCGTTCCGTCATTTATTTTCAGAACTGAAAATCTATAGTTTACGTGACATTTATTGTAGATTTTCAATACTGGCAGTGAATTTTCGAAACGCAGCCAGAAAAATAAACAACCGGTGTTGTGTGACAACTCGCCGCTTTCAGCGATTTTTAATAATGCGCTTTACCTGTTGCAATGGCCAAAATTTACGAATTTAGACTTCGAATTGCTATTTTTTTTATTCGCTAGATATGACCACGTGCGATTAAAATCATGTACTTTTTTCTTGTAAACAAGTTAATATGCAACTTATTAATTCGTACAGTCAAACAACTTTTGATGAGAAATCACAGCTATAATTTTTAAACATTTTATTTTATATTGTAAACGGTAATATTTTGATTGTTACAGTATCCAGAACGCTATGATCAAGCGCTACTTCTAAGAGCCTGAAGATGTAGAAAAGGCTTTTGAATTGGTACACAAATCCAATGATCTCGAATGGATAAAATTTTCGGCAAAAAAACACTGCGGGAAGCGAGGAAAATCGCACAATTCTTTATCAAAAGTCCTTATCAAAAAGCTTTGATTATTATAGCTGATTTCGTTGTCAATCGCATAAAATAATGTAGAATATAATGTTTTACCATAGACTTTTTTATATTAATATATATATACACATCATTAATTTTATTTATTTTATGTTATTTATTTCATGAAGATCTCATAATACCAGAAAAAATTATATTGCATATTTATATATTTATATTTTATTGCATTATTTATTTTTTTTTACTATAATCCGATTGTGATTGAGAATGTTATAATTCGACAAGAGACTTATAATAAATGCACATTTTGAGACTTATGATAAATATACTTTTTTTTTTTACATTCTGGACGGTTTTTCACTTTATCTAACAATTATCTCTTTAAAAACTATTTTTTTCCGTATCTCTAGCGATTTTTTCATCTTGTTTTGCTTGTGATTACTGACTGATTGTCATATCAGACGACTGCAACAGCGACAGAAAAAATATTAACGAATCACGTTGCATCAGCAGTTGCAACTTAAGAAGTTGCACCGTGGAAACACAATCGATTTGAATATTCAGACGTATTCAAAATTGATTAAAATATTTTTTATTTCGTTTCATTTTCATATCTTAATTATTAAAAATTTTAATTAAGAGATTAATTTTAAACTAGCGTTGGAAATTTTTAAGCGGAAATAATCGAATTTCCTTGTAGCGTCGAAAGTATATTTATCTATGACGTGTCCGGGCAGATTTGTTTCATATCAATATCTGAATTGATACAGTACGTACCATACTCGTGATATAATAATTTTCTCGATTAAAAAGAAAGAAATTGAAAGAATGTATAAAACAAAACTTGTTCACTACAAATGAAAAGAATTGGATTTTAAAAACGAAGAAAAGAAGAATTTTGTGTTATATAAGATTGATTTAATATTTTCCGTCCAAATAACGGACAAAAAAGAACAATACAATAATTTAAAAAAAAAGATAACAATTTTTTAATAGTAATTTTTTAAAAGTAGTTAACGCTAATACATACATATCCACATATACATATATTAATTGTTTAAATAGAAAATACAAATATTGTTACTGTTTTAATTTCTCCGTTTCACATAGTAAATGAATATAAATGTGTAAAATCATATGTATCATTTTTTTCAACAGGAAAAAATAAAAAAAAAAACAAATAGAAATAATAAAAAAAAAAAAAATTCGTGAGACGCACGAAATCGTTTCTCTCCGAGAGAAAAAGAAGAATGGAGGACGCGAGATTCTCGGAAAGCAGAACGGGGGCTCCGACCGAATATATCGTTCGAATTTCTAATATCGATACTCCGCCAAGTATCGCAGCGTGTGGTATCGCGCGGGGACGATAAGACTCCGCGCGCTCGCGTATTTACAAGGCTGCGGGCGCCGATTTGGCGATCTTGCCGCGTCGCGGCGCTGTAATCGCCGCATGCCGCACATTCCAACGTAGAGCGTAATGCTCGAGAGCGCACGCGGTGGGCGGTGGGGGTGTGTGCGGTCGGGTAGGCAATGGAGAATGCGGGGGTGAGATAGGCAGGAGGGAGGAGGGGGGGCGGATAGCCGAGGTCTGTCTGTCGTGTCAAACAGGCCGTGCCGCGCGCGTCCACCCGCCCGCATACCATTAGATTTTCGTCGTTTTCAATGAAAACGGGACCGTGATCGCGGCACGACGCGTCGGTCACAAGCGTGTCTATCAGTTGACGTTGCGTTTATCCGAGTGTCAACACGGAACGGAGGAGTGTCGCGACGTGAATCGTACGCGATCCGGCTTTGCGATCAAGTCTAATACGGGTGAGTAAAACATAAAACACACCTACATATTTAATGTGTACATACATGTATATATGCATATTATGTATATACACACATATGCGTAATATAAATATACGAACGTGAAATAAAACTATGCGACGAGACACGACATGTCGGCGCGGTTTCTCTCGAAAAACTACCGTATTCTTCGCGCGCTACTTTTTTCCGTTGTGTGTGTTTTTTTTTCTTTTATTCTTTTACGCTTCGCCGCATTCCTCTATTGATTCCTCGCGAACGTCGAGAGACGCGCGCCGTGCGGCGGCGCCGACGAACGAAGTAGCGCGCCCGTCGTCATATTGTTCGCACGACGGGATTTCATTTGTGACATTTTGAATAAAATCGCGACGATTTCTCGGTTTTTCGTAAACCGAAAATTCGTAGCTCGATACAGATTCTTCTCCGCGTGAGAGAGGAGAGATTTCTGTGTGACACCGCATAATACGCACTGAGAATTCGCGCGCGCCTCTTTCGGCGAGAAATTTCGCAGCAGGTATACTTGTTTGTCGTGATGATTTGAAAACAAAAAATCACGACGAAGGAATCCCGAGGACGACGAGCGTGTGAACTGACATTTCGTTCTTGTTTGGAATTTTGCGGTGAATTCACATCGCGGCGTTTCACGTTCACGTTCGAGCTGACGTTCGAGGACCATTGTCGATGATTGATATCGACAGGTATACACTTATCATTGTTTCGAAAATAAGCTGCTTTGCGCGATTCTGTTTGCATAACGTTTGAAACCGTGGGGCGCGCGTTATTCTCCCGCGTTAAAAATCCCAATTTCACGAAAGCGTTATTTGCGTTGTTATATACACACACATATATATATATTTATATATATTGTACATATATGTGTGTGTGTGTGTGTATGTATGTGTTTATCTTCATATTCGAGATATCGGAAAAGATATTTGCAAAGTAATGATATCGCAAATTTACGAAGAGACGCGCATTCCACGATGTTGGAATTTCACCGCGCGGAATTCGCGCACTCGTCTCTTATCTGCGCACACATTCGATAATTCGTTTTTCAAAGTTCGTAATTCGCCGAAACCGGTATCGTTCAGATAAGTTCGGATTTCTACGCGACAAAAACAAATTCTGATATTTTTTATTCGCGACGCAATACACATTGGGCGTTGACATATCGCATCCGCGACGCGATTTTTTCGATCATTTTCTCTCTGCTTCTGTTATTCTCCGTTTTTGCATTCTTCGAAACTTTTAGGCGCGCTGCACCTGCTCCGTTTTTTAAACGCGTGAAGAGTAGAAAGTGTACGGACGACGCGGAGAAATCTATACAAGATTGAGAACTTATGAAAACGACGGTCTTTGTTTTCGAACAAATATTGAACTTTTTTTTGTTAAAAAGCTTTACCAGAAAGGCCGAGAATCAATTACAATTTGCGCGAAGAAATTTTCACAAATTTTATAAAGATTTTATATACAATGAGAGACAAAAATAAAATACAGCTTCTGTGTGTAACTATATATTTGTAATTTAATAATTTTGTACTCTTTGTATCATTTTCATTGCACAATATATATTTCTCTTTCGCACATACATACGCACACATATTTTAAAAAACATTCATGTACGATATAAAAAAACAATATGAAACATTTTTATGAAATGCATGTGATAGTTTGTAAATTTTTACGCTTTGATAAAGTACAATATTCGATTTTTGAACATGTTCAGGCAAACAAAAAAGTAATTAATATAAAAATTGACGTTTGTGTTTGCGCGCAAAAGTTTGATGGAACTCGCTCGCGTTTGAAATTTCATTGGGTGCGTCGAACTTTTTTCACGTGATTGCGCCAATCTTTGTTTGAAAAAAGTGTTATGGAATATGACATTGATATAGGACAGTTAGGCTACAGTAAATGGGCTGATTCTATTCTTTTAGACGTGTCGGAAATGTTTCTTTTTCTGAGCAACATGTTTCGAATTTCTACGTTCTCCCGGCATTCTTGGAATTACTGAATAAACTCTGGTATTTCTTTACCATTCCGTTCTCTCGGATTAAAGTTCTCAACACATTAAAATTCTCAACACATTTGTAAAGAGATTGTTTTACTTACTTAATTTTTTTTAAATATCTTCATAATTACGATCTATCGCGTATAAATAGAATATTGAAATGATATGTAATTTTCACTTGTGGACAATATTTTTTCGCGGATTCGTCAACGCTATGTGAGAAATCTTGATCGGCTGTTTCGAGCTCTCGAGCTCCGCAGTCGCGTGTATAATCGCCCGCATACCACGTGCTATTCAGTGCGTATATGTACGGGTGTATAAACGTTATATATATATGTGTGTGTGTGTGTGTGTGTGTGTATACAAGATGTACAGCTCCACCGCGGATTCACAGTCGATTTTCTTTTAGAAAAAAAAACTTTAACGAGATATATACATAACTTTATACATATTGTAATATTTTTTAATGTTTAATAGTTTTTTTTACAAATTAATCTTTTCCATCTAGAACTACATTTTTTAATGTGTTATTGTGTATTAGAGAAAAGAATTCGAGAGTTTAGGTTTTGTTATCTAATATATTCACATTTGAATTAAGTTTTTTTTTTACTGTGAGTACAGCAGCAAGATGTATAAATAAGCAACTTTTTAATATTTATCTCTAAATATCATCTTTAAATATATATGTATATAAGTTTATACACGTCACGATAAACAGTGGAACAAAATTTTTTTACGTATTTCACAGTTTTCTTGATATAAGACAATTTTCACAGTTTTCTTGATATAAGACAATTTTCTTTGTTTTTTAAATCGAATTTTATATAAATTTGACACTTGGTTAATGGTCTACGACAACACACAAATCTGACTGCGTGAATTTTTTGATATTTTGTTAAAATACTTTTCGATAGAATGATACTTCTAGTATTTGTGATTCGGTCGAACCTTCGATCGAAGATAACACATCGCGTGGGAATTCGTTTGATCGAGTGGTTCGATCGCGTGCGTGACGTTAGTTCAGAGGTGTGAAGATTCACCGTTCTCTCTCTCTCTCTTTCTGTAGATTACACACCGTCAATTTGACTCTTTCCCTCGGTAACCGAATTAAAAACGGACATTGTAAGGTTTTCTGAACAACAGCAATTCATATGAATAGCTTAATTACAAGCTACATGTAAAATTGTGTGAACAAGCATCTTTTCTCTCTTCTTTCCTTCTGGAAATTAAAATTTTTTAATTTAAAAAAGTTTATATTAAATTTACGAGTAAAAAATAAGAAAGAATTGTGTTTCGCGGATCTAAATTTTACTTCGACCACTATTTTAATTGGCGTACTCGCACACGGAATCTTAATTTCACAAACGCGCATTATTTCGAACATATAATGATGTCGCATATGGGACTTTCGCGCGATGCATTTTATTTGGACCGTCCTTTCGTTTAAATAACACGATGACTGACAACGCGTGATTCATAAAGGCCTTTTACACTGTGCACTAACTCATAAAACGAGGAGGAAGAGGCACGGCCGAGAAACGGCACGCCTTTGTAAACCAGATTTATTCTCGGCTTTATCTCGTCGCTTTATCTTGCGAGGAACTCGACAAATATGACAACACATGCGGAATCGGGCGGTGCTTGCAGAAATTCTTGTGAAATTCTTTTGAAACAAGCAGACAACCGCTCAAAATCTTGAAGAAAGACACGCTAATACGATATATTGTTCAAGTTTACGCGGAGAAAACAAATGATTAACAAGTTGTGAATTTTTGCGCGTGGTTTCCGGCTCGGTTGACCGCGCGTTCGTGCGTCATTTTTACAAGAGCGCTTTGTGGACGTTTTCAACTCGCTTTGTCTTAATGATTAAGAGCAGCCTGCTGATGAAATTGCGAATGTCTGATCTTTAAAATCATGGAAATTGACTTCTCGCTATTTCGAAATTTTGCGGATTTTTTAAATCTTTTTTTTTTCAAACGTTTTTGAGCGAAATAAAACATCGTCTTAACGAAGAGGATTATTGAAAATTAACAAGAACTATTTGAACAAATTAGAAAAGAAGAAAAATAAATTTGTTTTATTCCCGTACTGAGAAAAAATCTTGTGAGAAGAAATTCCATTCTCTGAAAGAACATTCCTTGAGATAAGTCTAATAGCTAAAATACCGGACACAGAATATCATAAACGGAGCGGAAGGGCGACGGATAAAAGGATGTTTATATTGTTATGATAAAATTGTGATGTCGAGCATATATACACACATATATACACGGTAGTGTTGTGAGAAGTGGGAAAGGGATGCGAGAGGAAGAGATGGAGGAGACCGCGATGCACAAGTAGCAATGGGTTCAAATCGGCAACAATCATCGGATTTTGTTCCACAAAGTTGTTGAGCACGTACAACACTTTTTATTAATTTTTAAGCGCCTGACCGGCTTAATTTAAAAACGAAACTATATGAGATGTATTGTTTATTTTGATGACAATACGATGATAATATTGCAGAGAAGGAAATCTTTTTCATTTTTAAATTTCTAAAGATATTTCATAAGAAGAATATTTCACATCATGATACAAACATTATTTACGTAATATTCGATATTTGTGTGCGTGTGTGCGCGTTTGCGTGCGATTAACGCAATCGATAAGTCGGTCAATCGGCAATAATCCAACGTGTCGGTCCCATCGCTAGATATGTGGCGAGAGAAGAGGCCCCGCGAGAGAAACGCGGGGGTGGGGAGTCTGCGTAAGGACGGGGAGGTTGGGTGGGAGGAGAGGACGGTAAGGGGTCCGCATTCCACAGACAATGTCACGTTTTTTAATCCTCGGTTTACTTTATTTGCGCCGCCTTCGGACCGCGAGAAAGGCCCAAACAGTTAAAGTTTCGACTTCTGTCCCTATACAGAGCACCTCATTCCGTGACGTGGAAACAAAGCGGAACGAAAACAACGTGTTCTTGAGGACGAAGGAGACGCGGCACCGTGAGGAAGGAGGGTTTAGAATTTGCGAACCGGTCTCAAAGTGCGCGTAAATATTGGCGTGAGGTGATAGTGCAGAAGAAGAAGCTAAAAGGAAGAAAGAAGGGAAAGGAGGAGGAAGAAAAGTTAGAGCGGACGAAATAAAACGGAAGGAGCGAAGATATGTCCGCCGTCGAGAGTGCCTTGGACGTCCTCTCCAGAGCAGCGACAATGGTGCAAGGTCAGTTTATTACATCTTTTGGAAGTCCTTCCCGTGATTGTTTAGATCGATCGAAATTCTTGACCAACTCATGTTTTTTTTTTTTTTTAATAAAAATATGATTTTTTCTTCCGACAAAATTTTGTACACTTTTTTTTATGTGGCCTATACGAGTACACGGAAAGTGAACCAGATAACAGACAAATACGGACCAGATATATGTGAGGCGATTGATAAGTATCCGAAACGACGCTTAAGTAGCGAAAGTAATGTCGCATTGCATTGTCGTCGACAAGTTTCGTTCTTCAGAAGAACAAATATCGCTGGCTCATTATCGCACACAGTGTTTACGTGACAACTCGCCCAAGTATTTAGCTATTTACGGCATCGATGACTTCATTGTTGCTTGACAATTTCTTTCCGCCGAGCCAGGCGTTCTTTAGATTCGGAAATAAAAAAAAATTGACATTGCTCTGGCGAATAAGACGACTCGATTCAAAACTCAACTCGTAAATTTTGATCGTTTCAACGGTTGAGAACGTGCGAGCTGTTGCATTGTGTCAAAAATCACCGAGAGCGTCTCTATTTCGGCGATTTACTTTGTCACACAAGAACGTGATAACGAGCCAGCCAGATGGACATTTGTTCTTACGCAAAGAATGAAACCTTGTCAACGACAAACCAAACAATGTCAGATATCACTGTCGCTTATCTAAAACGTATCGTTTCGGATACTTATCAATCGTTCTTCGGTAATTATGAAAATGCGGCATATATGGAGACGTTAACTCGACAACAAGTGAAACGTGATCGAATTCGCGCGGAATGCGCAGACTTCAGAAACAGCTACTTGACATGCTATCGACACATTCCGCGCATAATCTATTTAATAGTCATTCTACATTTCGCGCACGTGTGTGTGCACGATTTGGCGTTAACCAGACTCTTTCGTATGCAAGATGTAGTGTATCGCCGTAGGTATATCACTATTATTATCGCAGGTGCCGCGAGTCATAATGCAATGCGCCATTACCTGACATAAATCCACGATCATAACAGACTGTGTTACAATCTCGATATCCATGCCAGTCGTTTTTATGCGGAATCGATCGTACGATCGCGGGTGAGCAATCGCATTCTTCGCTTTGTATTCAATTATCTCTCTTACGAAATCGGGCTCTTGCGGTATCGATCCGAATACTTTTGCACGATTGTTAAAAACTAAATAAGCGCAACGCCATCGTACGAAGACAGGAAAATTATATATAATTTAAAAAAAAAATTTTCAATATATTCGAATACGCGTATTTTCTTAATATTAGGCACACAAGGTTGCTTGTAAAAAAAAATAGCGATGTTAAAAAGATAGATTGGAGAATTATTTTTTTCGTCATTTTTTCGGTTACTTTGTCGGTCGCTTATAAGACCTCAACAACGCAATCATTTTTTTTTTTAATATTTATCTGTTTTAAAAAATTCCTACTTGAAAAACGGCTTGTACCATAAACTATATTTGCTGTTGATTTTAACTTATAAAACAATTAAATAACTAATATATGTATATTTATATTTATAGTATTTATATTCTTATTTAAAATATATTATAACTCTTTAAAAACATTAAACCATTATTGCCGTTTATTGGTAGAGCAGTTGTAGGATGTTATAATGAGCTTAATCTTAATCCCATTTAAATACACGTGATGAATAGTGTACATACATCTCGAAATGTCACAACCGATTCCGCATAGTCGCCGTTTATAGTCGCGATTCCACGTACTGTGTAGATTAACTACACGTGATGCAACTTCGAATAGCATTTGCTGATCTTGAGTTTTTATTCTTCGAACGGAACCGAACGTTCTTCATGCATCGATGCATTTTATTCAAGAAGGATAAAAAAAAAAAAAAACAAATTGCGCATTGACAGCTTAATTCTCTATTGTCTCTTTGCTTTCAATATTAGTTCAATGAAAATATAAAATACCAACGTAATCGATTTTATTACAATTGAGTACTTTTGAGCAGTCTTTGTACAATTGAATGTACGAAAGCATTAAAATACCGTGAATTAAATCGCGGTGTTTTAATTTATGCACAATAATAGAACATTTTGTTAATACGTACACAAATATGAATTAATATTACAATAAGTAAAAATAAAGGTAATTAGCGAGCAGAAAAGGTGTAAGTTTCTATATTTAAAGTTGCAAAAACAATATAATTTTACAAACGCACACACTGTTCATTTTGAATTAATATTACTAGTCTTCGATTTTTCATTTTTTTTTTTTTTGCAAATGTTTTGAGAAACAGAAACTTTACTCCCGCAAAAATTTGACAACCGAGAGACAGAGTTTTTCCGTGTAATAAAATATAGCTAGTATATGAGAATGCTGCAGACTTCGAGTCAATGGGCTTTCATGTAGTAGGTACGTGTAATAGTACACGGATAACGAAAGGGTTAAAATAAGCGCTGCGCGCGGCGCTATCAACTGCACAACGCATTCGCGCATGCAGCGCATCGATGCGTCGCGTCAGTTGCATCTGCGTTGCATATACAGGGTTGCGCAGAATTATCGCTCGTTCTATACGCGACGATTCACGTACGTACGAGTTTTCAATATGCAAAGTCGCGAGAGAGTTTTCCCTAACGGAATTACATGTCGTATTTTAAATCAGTTAAACGATCGCAACATGTCGCACGACAAGAAATTTTAAAATATATTACGTATCTCCCATTTCTTCTCTCACCCACGTTCAAAATAATCTTCATATTTTATTTCGCGCGTATATTGCTTGCAGAATTTAATTGTATATATATGCACGACGTTACGTTAGTTACGAATACAATTCGTGCAAGATTGGATCCTAAATAAAATTGCAAGAGAAAAAAATGTTATGACCAGCCGCGGTTTCACAAAACGCGTTTTTCACTTCAACTTCGCAACACGCGCACGCGAATTTTGTGTCTCTCGGCACACCCTGTGTGCATCATCGACTCCACCTGCGAAAGAGAGACAGAAAGAGATCTTACGGGGCGGACGGGAGAAGAAGAAAGCGAGAAAAGAAGACGCGAGGAGACGCGCTTGTATAGTATCTACCTCATAAATATACGCTTAATTCACGGTATATTCGTGCAAGATATCCCTTTGGTGATGCACATGCGTCGTGTCCTGTATGTGTACATCGCGGGGCGGCATGTGTGTGTGTGTGTGTGTGTACGAGGCAACTTCCATCGGCCCCACGTGGCGGGAGGGAGGAAAGGTGGCGGCGTGCGATGAGCCGAGAGAGGCAGCGAATGAATGAATGAATCTTAAGACAGTCGTGAGAGGGGCATTCACGAAACCGCGAGCGCGCCTCTTTGAGAGAAGACGCGCTTTTTTGAAGACTTTCGCGGCTTCTCCACTTCATCGTCATCATTATTGTTGTTTATCGTCGCTGTCGCACTTTTCGTCGTTCTCCGCATTGTGCGCGTCGCGAGATCGTGATCTTTTCTCGAGAAATTGTGAAACTTCTTTTCTCAGCGCTTCGCGAGAGTGTGTTCGTATACGCACATCGCGTGTGGCAGATCGAGATCTCTTTCCGTTCTCTCGTTTCTCCCGTGCCTGCGTTTTGTGGTTTTCGCGATAATTTTTCGACGAATTTTCGTCTGTTCGTTTTTTCCTTTCGTAACGCGTGTGTTTCTCGGTACGCGTCTTTTTGCGAGTCGTGACGACCGATGATTAGAAACCGTGATGCTACGTACGTTCAAAAAGCAATAAAAATATCAGAGAAAAGAGAAGAGAGAAAACATCGGCGCGCTTTTCTATTGTGGAAAGAACATCTGAAAAACGGGGATTTTTGCTGTGAAATTACGAATGTTCTTTCGTTTTGATGACGAAAGTGTGTGATATTGCTTTCGAAAAATGCATCCGAGGATCGATTTTTGACAATTCGTCAACGATTTGTCGCGCCGCTGGCCAAAAGGATAGACGTAAATGTATCGTTCGAGAAACTTCGATCAAGATCGGAGCGACGCACGAATAATGTTTGTTTCTCGAAAAGTGTTTTTCGCAAAATACAAAAACATTCTGTGTGCGCACTGTTTTGAAGGCGTTTTCATCGGATAATCGTTCGACGGGATAAAAACAAACAAGTCGTATTATCTTATTCGGAAAATCCCAACCAGTTTTCCAAATTTTCGTTCCAAGTTCATTTATGTTTCATCGAGTTTAGTCCATTCGTTGTAAAATTAAATGCAGAATGCGCTTATCGTACTGTGCGTTGTATTAATTTGCTTCCGAACGCGTTTGTGAAATGTGAAAAACAAAAAAAAAAACAACCAGATTCTCGCGACGAAAAACAATAGTACGTTCGGTGAATAATCAAATTTTGTTTCTCGGCGCGATTTTGCTCTGTCAAGTGTCCGTTTTTGGTACGTACGCTTTCGCGATTGATAATCTCAAGGTCGATAAAATGGAGATTCAATCCAAGAGACGGCGTCTTTGGCAGCCATGGCTTAACATCAATGATCTTCGACTACTTGCTCGCAAAGTGGAAGGTAACGTCACTTCGCGCGTAATGGAAAATACCGAGGATGTCTAAAATAAAACACGCACACAAGAGGAGACATGACTTGCTTACTTGCTCGAAAGTAATAAGTTCGGTTGGGAATTTTTTTTCGTCACGTTTTTTGTTTTTTTTTCCGAATCTATTAAATGTCTCGCGTGATCGACGAAAAGTTGACAGGATATCGATAGTATTCTCTCTGCAGTGCATTACATAACACCGCCTCGTATCTGATAGAAAACTTGGAACTACCGGGAATAAGTGGCATTTCACAAATGCCAGGCATTCCAAGCGCGTATTTCGAAGTCGTCAGAACTCACATTAAGAGTTTTGGACACGACAAGAGTTTTAAGATAAATTAGTGGAATTACATAAAAATTTCACATCTGTTTAAAGAATATTGTCCGAAAAGAATTTTTACGGATAGGATTCCGTGAAAGAAAGTCGCGACGTAACTTGTTTAGTTTACGAATTAAATTTATATAATCAGAAATTATGTGAAGGATCCGCGACTCGCGCACGAAAATTTATCTTATCTCCGTCCTAATTCGAAAAACTTGATATTAGTTCGTTCATTGTCTGAGAAAAATTGTGAGTCTCACACGAGGTGTTCGATAGATAAGACGTAAAAACGAGGACAACTGGTCGAGGGATTGTCAAACTACTTAAGAGTCGTCGAATTACTTAGGAATCGTTAAACCCGGAGATAAGAGAACGAGAACACGTTCGTTCATTAATTATCAATGGAACATATCGAGAAGTTAACTAAACTCTCCTCGCGCGTTTCTCCCGTTCCGTCCCATCTTCTCCTTTGGTCCATTCATCTTTTCCCTGGTGTACGCGATTATAAACCAGTTTCATCGTCTTCCTGGCGATCCTCTCACGGCTATTAGGCACTTCCTGCCCGTCCTGGGAACCGAACTCGTTTTTATCACCCTCCTTTTTCGTCCTTCGTCTTCCTCAGCCTTCTCCTCTTCCTGTTCTCTCTCTCGCGATCGAAACGCGAAAAAGGTGCTGTCGTCGAAGTGACTTTTCAACTTCAGATACATCTCGCGCTTCGCAATTTCGCAGATTCATACCAATAAAGCCAGTCAGCATTCCGCGTGGAATTGTCTTATCCTTCTCGTATAGGCGTATAAGAAATACATCTGGTCCAACTATAGACTGTACAGAATGTATTCGCGAACACACAAAATTTGAAAATTTTTATTATGAAACATTTATTATCTATTGATATCGGAATGGACCGAAACGCACAAACTAAACTGGTTTCTTTTTTCTTCTCGCGAATATATCACTAGATCAATAGATGACAAAAGGCAAAGAGGACATTTGTATTATTGTGAAAACATTCCGCAGATGTTGGAATAATTTACAATAATCTAATACGGATTATTTGCAAAAGTTTTCTTAGCAGAAGATAATCGAAAATATGTACATGATGATCGAAATATTCGAATAATCCATCAGAGTATTTATTCATTAATTTACGAACACCGGTGGCTTTTGCTTTTTTTTTTGTTTCTTTTTGTTTTGGTTTTTTTGTTTTTTTATTATTAATTGGGTTCCAATTTAAAAGGAGTATTATTCTTTTAATCACTCTTAATCGCTCCAAATTCATACGGTGTAAATATTTAAAAACAGCCGTTGTTGCGTATAGTGTAGCCTTAATCTGGATTATACGAGTAGTTTGCGTGCCGAAAAAGCTTGAACGCAGAGCACTATAGAGCACGTTAAAGATACATTACAAAAAAAAAAATTTTGCGTTCGTCCTTTTCTATTTGTCCTTTTTTGTCGAAATTAGAAACATATGCTACCTCCATTTTCAGAGAAATATTTTTCTTTGTCACAAAATCTTCAAATCCGGTGTCAAAATATCTTGGTTTGCCAAAAAGTTACTGTGGAAAAAAGAATCAGTTACTCGTAACATTTCTTGCTGGAGTGTGTCCGAACGTTCACTGGCACTGAATCAGTATAGCACAAATTTCCATCTACTTTTTTTAAATTGTTATTATTTAAGTAAAAAAAAAAAAAAAAAATGAACGCGTTTAAATGTTACGTGTGCAAGATCTTTGAAATATAATGTATAAAAATTTACAAACTTGAAAATCATTGTTATATGACTGTGATTTCATTGATAATTCTCTCTCGTTTTGACGATGTCTTCCTACTGACATTTTTTGCTGGTTTTAATATATTACAGAAGAGAGGCCAAAGGCGACGAATTTACATCGAAAGCCGAGTAGTGCGTGGCGTAAAGAACGCAGAAGAGATCCTATTCAAAGCGAAGCATTGGACATGTCGCATCACAGCAGACCAAGCGTCATCGTCTCTACATCGCCACAGAACGGTGAGTAATCGCTAATCGATGTCGAAAAGTCTCGTCTAAAAAAAAAAAAAAAAACAGAAATGTTAGATTATGAAACTTTATGTTAGATTATAAAAGTTTAAAGAGGCAGAAATTTCAAAGTTCACGTAATAACATATAAGATATATAAAAGAATGTTTGATGTTGAACAAAAAGAGACAATTTTGTCAAACACTTTAAGCGATCAAAAATACAAATATTTACTTTTAATTAAATTAATTAATTTTACACATTGACGATATCAAATTTCACTATAAAGAAAGACCTTAGGTATCTATAAAAATTATAAAAACTAGTCAGAAGAGCGAGAAACATTTATATGAATTTTTATCGTGTATAATTCACAAGAAATAGCTGATATATTTTTCTCTTGATAAAAAAAATAATAAATTGTCTTACAACTCGATGAAGAACAGTCTTATCGTTACATCTGTATCGGAACAATTTATAAACAACAAATTTGTGATTAAATTTGCTCTCGAATACCGTATATTTCATACACGTTTTCTACTGTTCGCCAAATAAATGGCACCCTCACGGTGTAGAATTGTTAAGCGTCTCGCGTTTTCTCTGGGGGATCCCCATTGTCACACAGGGGAGTGTTCTATTTTATGACAATGCATCGTCCGTTGCACCGGGATGCCGCAGATGCGACCACTTCTTTCAATGGAAATTTGCTGTTTATCTCAAACAACAATGGCATTCCATCGTATTTATAAGCGTTCCTGAGAGAGACAGAGAGAAAGAGAGAGAGAGAGAGAAAGATAAACTAAATTTTCATTAATTACAAATATCTGAATTTTGCGGTAGCGACACAAATAAATCTCATTTTTTTTCAAAATAATAAGTTTCTATGACCGTTTCTTTGCATGAATATTCTTATATTCAAAATTATATAAAAAAAAAAAAAATGCTTAGAGTTTTATTATAATTTTATTATAATACAACTTTCTTTCTCGAAATTGCTTGCTTAGGACATTAATTAACAAAAAATGCAATAAAAAAATTAAAAAAAAGTTTGAAGAAAAAATCATGTTTCTTCTTAGGCAACACAAATGAGGACAAGGTTGTGAAGTCGACACGAGTATCTACTAACTCTTCGTCGAGGAGTACCGGATTTAGGACGCCCGGTGGTGCTAGCGATCCCGAGATCGAAGCGCACTTCAAGCGATCACTTGGTCCGAAAAAATATGCTGCTGTTTTTAACGTTACTACCAATGACAAAGATACAAGTCCGAATAATGGTAAGTAATCGGCATTGAGAGAATTCAGCCTTGGCTGAACAGAATTTTCGATGATTCATCAGCAGCCTAGCAGCAGCATTAACATAGAGTTCAAGCATTGTGGCTCACTGAATACGAAATATCGTTTTTGTAACAAATGATTTATGAAAAGCAAAGTGCACGCCATTGAATCGACTTGATAAAATTTTAACAGTTAACTTAATAATCTTCCTTAAAAATTTTCGCAATAATCGAATGAAACAGTGAACGAACCCAGTTAATTTTGTTCCTCGGTAATATATCCTTGGTTCCTCTGATGTTATCCTCGATACTTGGGTTAAGCCAGTGTAGATCTGGACTCGTTCCAGGCTGGACCAGCCTGTCTTATACGTTCTTTGCGCAGCTGACGCAGTTGACGATCACTTCGCGAAAGCGCTCGGCAAGGACTGGAAGCAGATTCAAGCGACAGTTCGAAAGAAGGAGTCCACATAACCACCGGACAAATTTGCCAGGAATCTTGTCGCAATCCTCATCGTCGTTTAATATTACCGCGTTTACAACCCATACACGGGGTTGAAATCGTTCCAGTCTCGCCCGCTATTTGTGTACTAGGTAATAAGTTATTGTCGTTAAGAGTTAACCGAATTTTCGCGTCTGCATTCGAAGAAGAATCTGTATCGAAGCAAATAAAGTTTTAAGTGACTTAAACATACGCTGAAAATTGAACTGTCAGGCGGTACGTTCTTGTTAATATTCATAATGCGCTTTGTCTTCAAAATAGAACTTTATTGATGAATTCAAAGTTAACGAAGTCAATATTTGAAATAATAAACTCACGATAAAATAAAAAAATAAAGACAATTTAATCATAATATAAAGAATATAAAGAATGTTTTTATAAATTTGCCAATGATCAATCCTACGTGAAAGTTCTCTTTTTGTTATGTACATAAAATTAAAAAAAATTTGCATTTAAAACTTGTGGCATACAATGCTCTTTTGCTCACGTGCTAGACTGCACGAGAGCAACAGAATCGACCAATAGCGATCTAGTAATAAAAGAAAGCATTGTGTGCCGCAGACTTCGATTAATTTTGCTTTTATTTTTATTTTTAAACATGTTTCTATAATTCGTGATTACAATTTATATATTGTGTTTTTTTTTTTTTTATTCTAACTCTTTCGTACTTTGTCTTAATTTGTACGTACCGCATTGTATAAGGAGGGTATCAAGTGTCCTTGATCTTCTCGCTTTTCAACTGTCGTCTCCTTGTCGTCGCTTTTTGAAACACGCGTGTAATAAGACGCCAGGAAGACTGCTACGCACTGTATTTTGTACAGTAAGTGCACGTTGAACGAATTTGATAGTGTTGTTGTATATATATAGGCACGTATTCCCTTAAATGCCATCGCCAGTCATTATCATATAGTTCCGAGTTGCGTACGAATATGAACTCTCTCTTATTTATTATAACATTTCACGTATTTCCTCGCAAAGTAATGTAAGTTTATATATACATATATATATATATATTATTTACGTGAACGTGTGCGACAATATGTACACTCGCGAACGATGATATGTCTCTTCCTAATAAAAACAATTACGATAATGCGAATGCTATATTGTAATTCACGTAAAATTTGTTGGACGAATATCTGATATTTGTCATAATTTTTTTTTTTTTTTATCTTTGGAACAATTTTCAGGAAGTTTTTCAAGAAGAAAAAATTATCTTAAAATACAATGGTAGACAAAATTAACATTTCAATATATAAAAGAAATTTTGCATGAAATGTTTTGTCATAATTGTAACAATATATTTTCACAAATTATATCATTCATTTATAGATAAAATAGCTATTTGAAAATAGTTTAAAGAATTAAGACGCGCTTAATTGTTTTTTTTTTTTTTTTTTCCAATTAGGAAGATTGAATCATTATCCGCGAGTATATTGTAGCGTTTCTATTCCTTATGAACGAAGCTCGTAAGAGACAGCTGTTAACTTTAACACACGCATTAATTATAAACGCCATATATCATCTTCATGGTCATAGTATCGTATTTGATAAAGACAAGATTCGTACACTGTAAAAATCAAACGGAAGAATGTGTAAAAAAAAAATAATATCAGCGATAAGCAGAAAAGATAAAGAGAAAATCACGTTATTCTCGCACAGTGTATTATAATTTTCCGCCCGACTTTTTTTCCCCGATTCCAAACACGATCGCACGACTTTACACGACGCGATGAAGAAACGATCATGCCCCGCTTTCCGATAAGCTGCCGAATGCTAAGAAGAGTAGTACTGATTTCTAATGGTGCTAGGAAGTCCAGCGCATACCCCAGCACGCACAGAAGTCAGTACCTCTACCTTCTTATATGAGGGCATGTTTATATCACTTTTTCTAAATCGCAATAACGTTAACGTCCGCGCTGCGCAAATCGACGAAGTTTTCAAGCAAAGTTATCGCAAAAGGTCGAGAATTCGCGAATCTAATCGTCGTTTATCTCACTCAAATTTTCTAGTAGTTAAATCTGCAAATGTGATGGAGTCAACGTTGGAGAAAGTAACGCAGTAACATCGATATATCGCGACGCTGTCCCCGAACGAACGTACGAACGAACGATGCTATTCGCGATGCTGTTTATTCGTAGGTGGGCCCAGACGGATGGGACAGACTGTCCCAGGAGCGCTCGGATGGCTTCCTATATGCAGGCGGCCTGTTCACTTGCCGTAAAGCAAAGTGGTAACTTAATATTGGGGCTGAATATAAGTACGGTAATCCCATACCAGAGTGCAAAGTAAGTCTACACCTTGTATCCCGCCCGTCCTCCCGTCTTCCTCTCTCGTGTCCTCAGTCATCTCCGGACCCCGTTTCCCTCTTACTGCGGGATACTTGGAGCGTAATAACGCGACGGGATACTAGATATCGGCTGTACTCTCTGCGCTAAGTGCAAATTGCCACTACCCTTTGTCTTCTATTCTAGTCTCACCCGCAGTCTCTTTTCATATTCATTCTCTCACTCCCTCTCTATGTGCGCGCAACGAGGATTTTATTGTTATTCATCTTTTGACACCTGGTATACAGTCTGGCATACGAAAACAATCGCGTAATCGTGCGATGAATATATAGAAATAATGCATGTAACTACTAAAGTATTATTTGCATTTCGAAAAATTGAATCCTACCTATGTGCAGCGGTTTTTCTTGATTCAGCAGATTCAGTATTTCGACGCACATTTTTGTATATAGTAAAGAAAAACTAATTTATCTGATTTTATCTGATTTTTTCTCAAAAAAAAAAAATATTTATCAATACACAAGTTTGTAAAGTTTGACAGCTGCGTTTGTTGCATGTCCCCGCGTGATAAATTACGTAATTATGCAGAACACCATCTGTGCCGTTAAAGCGAGTTGTTTCGTTTATTCCTTCATTGTCTTTAAGCGATTTTTAACGAAATGCGGGACAGGTGTCCTCAAAGTGCACCAGCCTTGAGGCTAAGGCCAACTACATTATCATATCTACGCATCTCTTTATACATCTCTTTTACGCTCTGTTTATAGCGTCAACGACGCAAAGATTTTTATAATGCTATATACGTAAGATGCGCTGTAAAAGAGATTATGTGAGAAACCGCTGAAAAAAACAAACTAGGAAACATTTCACTCAAAACAATTTTTAGATTTTTCGTTGTACTTTGTGGAAACATCGTTCGCTCGTAACAGAGTGAACGCTATTATTTCTCCTCATCTTTTTTTTTTTTTTCTACTCACAGTCGTATTTCGAGGCGGGGTGTTGAGATAAAAGGGATGTGTGCTTTTCAGAATGCGTATAATAATTTATAATTAATCGGAGCGCACGCCGTATTTCCAGGACACGCAGCTGGAAATGGGCCAGTAGATCACATTAGAGCAGATGCTTGAGTAATAATTTTCCAACAATGTGCAGGTGTGCTCAGAATATCGGAAAGAAATATTGACCCTAAGGCTATGAGGCAATTTCAGGTACGTTTTCAAAAATCTATATATATATATGTACATAACAGTTTTTTCGGTATAAGTCGAAATTAAATGTCGAATATAAAAAATATAAGAAATAAAGATTTAAAATGCACAAAAATCATTTAAAACATTGTAACCTTAAGGCATTTATAAACAATATATTATATTACGAGAATAAACATTTTTATTTTAGTCTATATTCTCTGCACACTATTAAATGTTTTCTATCTTGCGTTTTCGTAAAACGTTCATAAATTCAGTGTTCAAAACACTGCGTTCAAAAACACTGCAAATTGAAATAAACAGTTCAACTAAATTAATCTGATCTAACTCTATGAGAATGAGACACGACTCCAAAATTGTTTTCTCGTGCTCATTTTGTCTCAGAAACTACAACTTAAACATTTGTCAAACATTCTTATTTAAATCTACAACTAAAACATTTTTCAAACATTCTTATTTAAATCTACAACTTGAAAATTTATCAAAAAAATGTTTTAACAAAATTATCAAGTACTAAAATAATTTCTACAAGCAAGCAAAACAATTTTAAACTAATGCAAAAGTAATAAAATATTGTCAAAGAAATCTAGTATTTAATAAACTGTATTTTTTTATAGTGTTTCAACTTATTTTCTGCTATTCTTTTTTCTAAAATTCGAGCATATATTTATTTTGAATGGTAGAAAGTTTAAAAAAAAACACAATTAAAAGAAGTAAACTTGTGATAAGTTTTTTCTGACATTTCCTAAATGTTAAAAAATAAAAGTTTCTAAACAGTCATTATCAACAAAGCAATAACTTTGTGTCTAATAAGTTTCATGTCTTAATTACTATTTAAAAAATCATTATTTAAGTGCTTGAAAACTACTACTCAAAAGATCTAATAATTTTCTAAAAAGATTTTTTGTTTTGAAAATGTCGAAAAATCGATGTTGTGCACTTGGCAGTGACTACGGAGTTATTATTTTGGGAACTTACGTGTCGAATGGAGGTGATCGATAAGCTTGTGTATCGGGCGCCGATCGCGTACTAAGTCTCTGCGGAGACGCGACACGTTACCATTTGTTTATTACAGGTCTCTCAGGCGTATCTCGTTTCGGAACCAGATCCGGCCGACCGCAGGCCGGCTTCGTTTTTCCGTTTACTTCTGTTACTCGCGCGTACCGCGTCAACATCGATACGGAAAAAAAAAAAAGAAAATAAAAACAAAGAAAAATAGGAAGTCGAAGGTGAGACTAAAATAGAAAGGAATATATGTTCTTTTACATGATCTAGAACACGTTGAGACTGAAAACAAAAAAATAGTTTTGCATTAAAAGTCAATTTAGAAATATTTATAATAAAATTAAAGAAAAGAGAGCGCACACACCGGAAACAGATGCGGTGAAGAGAGTAGCGCACGTCACGAATCGCTTCCCCTCTCGCATCGAAATCCCCGATCGAGTTCACCTTCTGTGGACGCACATCGGGTTGTCCTGTTCGAACGCGTCGAGTCATCCCATCACCCATAAAACAGCCCCCTAGTGTCGTGAATTCGGTCGATTACTATCCATGACTTCTTGACAAATGAGTTATATAATCCGTGATCTTTCGATTGCGATCAATATTATTCGATGAATATCCCTTCATCATGATCTTTTCTCTCTTCGGTCATTTGAAAGGGACGATATAATGGCATCTTCCTTTATTATGTCCTGACATTCAAACAGATGCGCATCCTTGCACATCTATTGAACTTTAATTGCAATTAAATAAACAACAAGACCCAATTTTTTTATGTTTTAAATTTGCCTCACCAAACAATCTGTAACTAAATCAAGCAGAAAGCAAAAGTATTCATAGATGAAAGAAAGTGACGTTAAGAGACACCGCAAGATGTACGAGAGCTTTTAGAGCCTGAACGTCACGGAAAGCGCGCGTGTCGCATACAAGTTTTTCCTCGTGAACGCGCGTTTTTTTTTTATCGAGTCACGCCGATTCTAACGAGTGGAAAAGTTCGCTGTCGTTCGCTATTTACGTGTAATCGATCTGCACGCGTCCCTTTCGTAATCCCATTACAGCGTCTGTAGCTCGCGCCATAGGCTTCGAGCGGGCATAACGATTGCGCAAATCCTTCCCGCGCCGGATAGTCCTTTCGAACAGTCGAAGATTTATCTCGCAACAAAGGGAACGTATATAACAAACATCGAGTCTTAATTTTACACTCAATCGTTTGCGATTTTTTCACGATCTCATTACGAACATTATTAAATCATTATCTTGATTTTTGATTCTCTCGAGTCTTCAAATGTTTTAAACCACATTAACATTTTTTTGTCATGCGACTCTAGTTTTTTATTTTATTTTATAAAACGCGATTTTAGGAACGTTCACTGATTTTATATTTTTACAACAACAAACTTCTCTCACAAAGACTTTGACTTCGTTCCGGACAAATAAATTTTTATTAAAATAAAATTATATTACTCTGCTCAAATAGAACATGGAAGGTTCGCATTAAACAGGTTTATTCGGACCGCTGAAGCATTCAGAGAAATCGGCGTTGATTATATCTTCATTGAAAGCGACGCGTGGTTTGGAACGCGAACGATATTCGCGGGCTGATTCACCCTCCGGTCCCATTCATTCTTACTGTTACTATACCTCGTGGCGGGAAAGCGCGCAGTCGCGTTCGCCCACGGAGGGTGCTTCGTTCCGTAAATTATTTCATCGTAGTTTCCACGACTTTCAATTACAAATTCAACGAGAATTTAATTAAACGAGTGCATGCGCATCAAATTTGGTGCACATGTTACGTCAAATTTCAAAAGCTTCAGAATTGCGCGTGTACGCATGTGTGAAAAACGAATATGAAGAAAACAATAAAAATTAATTTCTTTAGTAAAAATATTGTATCGTGATTTTTCAATTTTTTTTCAGTCTTTCAGCAGAAATGTTCGAGACACAATGACATAGAAACACATTAAGAATCACCCGTAAAAATCCGGAAACACTCAAGAAAAAAACATAAAAGCGTCTAGAAGATATTTGAATTTTTTTCGAGTATTTGAGATATTTTTCAAAAATGTTCACACATTATCTCATTCTTTCTCTCTTTCTCAATTTTCTTCATTTTGCCGCGCGCGGAAGTCACTTTTATCACCAAGTTTCGAGCGTGCAAACAGAACACGAATACAACACACGAGTCAAGAGTTAGTAACAATTTTTGAATGCGAGATTGCGATGTCAGCGTCACGCGAAAAAAAAAACGATTCTTGATCTCGTTATGCGAGAAGAACGCGACGATTCACCCGTTATGCTTTCCCGTATTATGTTGCGCGCGGGAAAACGAATCCACCCGAATTGACGCGACGGTTTCAACGCGCGGCCGCTTGATAGCCGGAAAACTCCGACTAACCGGAAGTGGTCGCGTCGCCGCCGGCCGGGAAAACACGCGGCGACGCGACACCGACGTGACTGTTCGTTTACGACAGCGCGAATACCTCGGACACGACTGATCGAGTGACCGAGGGGGTAGCATCGCGGAGTATACCCCTCTTCGTCACGCGAAAGCGCGCGCGCGCGCGCGCTCACTTGCACGTATATATGGAATTACGCGTGTGTCGGGGCGATATGTGTGAGTACTACTGCTCTCTACGTCGTCATACACCCGGAGGCTCGTCCCCCATGCGCTTCGAGAACGAGGCGGTCGAGGGAAGAGAAGTGCGCTACCAGAGAGTGTGGGGCCCCTCTCATCCCCCTCATTCTCTCCCTCCGTCATACGACTTTCTTTCGCCGGTCTCTCTCTCTCTCTCTTTCCATTCCGCTGCTCCCCTCGTAAGAGGCCCGTCTGTCCCCCTCCCTCAACCCCCTTTTGCACGCTCTCGTGTGCGTGAATCATGCATATCGATTTTCTTTCGTTAGAGCAAGCGAGGGACGTTCGGTAGCCGCTCACGTACGACCGCGCTGCTTCCCTTTCTCCTCTCTCTCTCTTTTTTTGTCTCTTCTTTCTCTCTTACCTCACCTCCCTCATCTGACAGAGTTCGGGGGACCGTGTCACGAGCGAACCCCCTTCTGAAAACACATACGCGCGCGGTACCTGATTCTTTTCGTACAATAGCCCGTGGTTCTCACTTTCTTTCTGTCCCCCCTGCCCCCCTTCTCTCCCTTTTCTTCTTTTCTCCCGCCCTCGTCCTCTTCTCCACGTAGCCCCTTCTCGTCGTGTCGCGCGAAGCCCTCGACACTCTCTTCCTGATTCTCCGACAATCTTTCATCTTTTTTACCCCTCTTTTCCCTCTGTATATAATACTGTTCTGTACCCCAACGAAATATTTTCGCCAGACACGCGCAAAAATTTGGAAATATAAAAAAGCATTGGTCCTTTAACGCACACTTTTCTCAGTTTTAACTTATACACACACACACACACACACCATTTATTTATTTTGCACTATCTATTTTCAAGAGTTTTTTGAGAAAAACTGCCAATAATCGCGTCTCTGGAAAAAGTTACAATTTCACTCATTATAATATGTAATATATTTTTTTTACAGATGCCTCATCGAAGATTGTTGATTAAGAGAACTTTAGGATTTCTCATGTTCTATTCGCGCAAGCGCACTCACTTTTAAAAAACATTGCCGACTCATGAAGTTCTAGTTGAGAGAGAAGCGGTATAAAGTACGACGGGGGTTGTACCCGCGATGGAACCAATAATTGTTCCCTCCTTCCCGTCTGTTTCTTCCGAGCATCCTTTTCTAGTACCTCCCCCGTTTTCGCGGCAAGCTCGATAATAAACTTCTTTTGTTTTCGAACACCCTCGTCTATATTGTCGCTCGTTCTTTGCTTTCGCTTCTTATATAGCCTCTGCTTGAATCGGTGCCGCCGCAGCCACCGCATTTTAACTAAAGCTCTAAGCCAGAAACATTCACTTAGCTTCGTCTCACAGTTACCTCAAAACATTGACAGTTGATAATTTGACAATTAGTCTAAAAGTTAAAGAAGTTCATTCAATACAACAGTTGTAACCATCACATTTTTGTGTACATCTAAGGAAAATTAACGTGTAACATTTTGTCTTACTTTAAAAAATCTTTGACATCAGTATTATTTTTTCTTCTTTTTTTTTTCTTACAATTTTGCTGACAAAAATAATTGTTTATTTGTTTTTCCAGAGGATACAAATGTTTTTAATGTAATTAAAATATAATGTGCAAAAGTATAATGCAATATAAATATAAATGAATAACACTCGTTGAAAATTCAAACAATTAAAAAAGGCTATACGAGCAATATATTGGATTTTGTTGTATCATTTTTTATTGAAACTAATATAAAATTTAGACGTTTCGATCCATGATTGGGATCTTCTTCAGTGAAGTCAATAAAATTATAAAAACAGGTCGCACATCTTCGAATTTAATTGTCAACAGGTAAAATTATGTCAAATAGAAATACACATTAAGCACTATGTAACATAATCAAGAACTGTTGGTGATATGCCAAGTATCTGGCTAGTATATTGCTCGTATAGTCTCTTTTAATTGTTTAACATAAATATATAATATATCAAGAAAAAAGAAATATTTCAAAATTAATTATTACACACGGGCAGCATTTGGGATGCGTTTGGGGAAGAAAATGCAAACTGTCCACAAATTATAAATAGTCCCTTTAATAAGTAAACATGATAAGAGTATGGCGTGTTTTAACATGAGATAGAAATAACTTTATATACAGACGTACGATGTAGAATTAATATACACAACAATTTTATTACAGTTGCAGTTTAAAAAAAAAAAAAAAAAAAAAAAAAAATCGATCTCTACAAATGAAATTAAAAAGGAAAAAACAAATTTCTCTAAATGTCCGAAGCTGTCAAGTTTGCTGCGTGAATAATCTCTTAAAGAGAATCGCTAAATAAATAAATAGGTACTACTCAATCAAATGGCACAAATAAACTCTAGAGTAGACCAACATAATACATAAATATTGTACAATTAAATATATAACGTTTGTGATTAAATTATTACATTTTGAACTGCTCGCATTGATTTCTCCGAATTTCATCGCGTTTAAAGCACGTCATTTGTAACTTAAGTAAAGTGTGATGTACAAGAGTGTTGTTTCTATGTACTATTGTGTAGTCTCAAAAGTTTTGTAAAAAGAACAATTAACTATCTTATCGGTGTAGCTTAAAATGCAAGTGGAATGTTTCATGAACCTTGTATTCTTTTTTTTTTGTTTAGGAGGTAATCACAAGTAATTTATGAGATTTCTTTTTTGTTTAATTATCCTACGTTAATATCAACAAAAGTAACAATCCGAGTTGCAAACTCGGTTTTTGCAGTTGAAATATATATATATATATCGTACTTTTTGGCCACTAGATCACTTCAAATAGCAGCGCACATGCGGAAAAGTTCTACATCACATGTCTTTCCATTTAATTTGCATTCAGTGTGTGATGTGTTCAGTATATATTTGTTATTTCTACACACATATATCTATCTTATTGTTAATATCTTAATCAAACGATAAATTTTTTTCTTCAAAAGATCTACACATCTTATCTACTACGCGTATAATCTCTTATATTTTATTTAAAAAGTTTAATAAATTGCTGAAGAAGTTACGAATCGAGAGACGTTCCGTTAAATTTGACACTAATTGATTTGTATATTGAACGATCAAAGATTTATTTTATACTATATTTTATTATATTGCTCCTTCTGACACCTATTTAATTGTTTGAAAAAATTTGAGTTCTTTTTTCTTATTATTACGTTATACGTTTTGTGAGCGTCACAACGAGAGAAAGATCAGCCTGGAACTTTTCCGACGTGCGCGTCGGTTGAACGTATAAATCGTCGATATATGAAAGCGTATGACTTTCGTTTTGTTCCCTGTCGCAAGCTTTTAGGTGCAACGGATGTCCGTTGCAATGGCATACACGTCCATCTCGTATCTGCGGCTTAGAGGACTGTTTGGAAAGAGTAAACATCCAGTAATATCTCAATAAGCGTAGCAATTAACGACTCATTAACCCATTGAGCTCGGGATAAGCTGCTATCACGTTCTAACTTAAATACGTATTGAAATATGATTTTTCAGGTTTGGTGTCTCTCAAACACAGATATTTCACAAAACATCAAGATGTAGATATGTGCGCATATCGTGAAAATATTCGACACTTCGCATTTATCTTATATAAACATAACAGTAGTAACGAAAATCAAGCGGCAAGTTGTACTTCTCGAAAACTAAATTAATCTGGTGATATAACATATGCTCTCTTCGGCATGTATTTCACGCTTTCCGTTTTACATTCAGTTGACACAGCGGTAAATCTAAAAAGCTGCAAAAAATACAATAATTGCAATAATAAAAATACAATCTTCTAAACTCACATGTGTATACATATATATATATATTAAGTACATTATTTCGCAAAAATATAGAGTGAACAAAATTATTGTAAAGAGCCCAATGGGTCGAAGAGATAGATTTTTAAATATATATATATATATGTTTCTTTTAAGTTGGACGCTTTTGTACGCGCGCGCACGAGTATTTCCTTAATATCGTAAGTCTCTAAGCTACCAAAGAGAAGTAATATCTTCCTTAAAGATCGGTCGAAAAGATCGATACTTCTAATTGAATAGATTGTTTCGACCGTGCTGGTCGTCACTCTCGCACCATTGCATCCGGACATCAGTCCGTTCTCTTCTTCCATCAAGACTTGGCTTTATTTTTACTCCTCACTCTCGGCGATACCGAATAGAGTTTCCTGAAAATTGTCACTAGATCGTTCTGCGGGAACAGATTCTCGGCGATACCTTCCAACAGTACGTATAACAGTCTTCTATTTAATACGGGCCGCTGAAACAATTCGAACACCCTCAACAAACCGCATCTCGTCGTCTCGCTGCCTATGATATGTTTTAATTCGTCCGAGAGACACGAAAGCAAAGCTACTTTAGCTGCCACTCGCGTTCTGTTCTTCATCTCCGTGTCTCGCGGCGGTTTACTCTCGGCCTTCACGCCATTCGGCCAAAAACTATTTCTGCAAAACGTTAAATAAAACTCACATGTATTATAAGTTGTAAAATATACTAGTTCACACGTTATTAATATGTACACATGTACTGCTTACTTGAACAAACGTAAATATCCCGCAACTTTTGATGGGCTAGTTAGAAACGACACATATTCTACTATTCTTCTATTTACTATATCTCCAAACATCGTACGGATTATTTGTCGCAGTAGAGTTATAATTCGCCGCCTTAGCCATTGATTTCGCACTTTTAAATCGAAGATCTCGTCCATTAGCAGTAGCATAATTCGCAATGGAATGTTATCATCGGTCTGAAAACACAAATTGTTTTTATTGTGACTTGATTGTTAAAAGAGACATATATGATATATTGTTGCAAAGTGATGATATGTAAAGAACAGTACTTCTGTATCGAGACCAGCGCCGACTTTGGTATTTTCGTAAAATATACTTGTTTTCTTAGAATTGCTGAAGAGTTTGCTAAGATTGTCCATCACACCGTCTACCGTACTTAACATGTTATCTGGCATCGTTTTTACTGCCTGCGTAACGTTTTTCATGGACGTCTTTAAAGGATTCATTAAAGTATCTATCTGTAAAATCACCAAGTAGTTGTTAGAATAATTACAAAAACAATAATTACATAGTAGAGATAATTGCATATTAGATTGTATATATTAAATTATTTGTATAAAATTCAATCTATATGTGTAACATAAGCAGATAAATATTTACTGTTCTTGATATCTGTCCGCCTGTGACTCCTTTGTCGTAATCTCCTTGCTCCAAAAAGACTAGCAACAAATTCTGTAGTCCCATGTGTCCGTCCATGACCGCGGGTCTCGTTAGTTGGCACAACCAAGCGTTCAGCATCAACATTCGTCTTTCCAAAACTGTGCGTTCCATATTGTGAAAAGCTTTTTTCGCGGGAAAAGGTATTTTTGCCAAGTCGTAATACTTCTCTTTGATTTTTTGATGCAGATCGTAAAAGTCGGAATATCGTCTGTAAATGTGCCATTTCTCCTTGTAACCCGAATCGTAATGTTTCGTAACCGCCACTGCGTATATGCCGTACGTTTTCCCGCGATCGTTGACAATACCAGTCTCTATAATTGTAGCAGTAATTTCGAAGCGACCCTGCTGCAATTTCTTGATCGCGTTTTGATCGTAGTTGGCCTCATCTAGTTTGACAAACTGCTCAGCGTTTGTTTCTACATCAAACGGGACGTCCCTTTTCTCACCAATTTGCTCGATCGATGTAGTGGATCCTTTACGCGTGTATTTCATGCTTTTGAGATTGCTGATGTCCGTGTCAACCTCATCAAACGCTCTGCTTTCCTCGTTTACTTCTCCTATGCTCGTCAAACTTGTCGAGGAATTCGATTTCTTAGTACCTTCTTTCGCGACCGAGAGTTTGGTATCGTCGTTTTTGTACGTTTCAGATAATTCTTCTAAAGTATCTAATTCATTGTTTGTACTGGACAAGCTTATGCTGTCCAAAGATTTCGCGTCGTCTTCGGATACCGGATCTTTCAACAGATCCAATTCGGCAAGCAGTTTGACGTACGCTAATGATCTCTTGAAACTCGGTAAGAATCTCTCCTCGTTCTGCAATTTTTCGTAGCAGCAGTTTCTTAACTCATCAAACCACGTTTCTTTGACTGATTCGGTTTTCATCTTCGTTAACAAGCTCTTTACCAATGCGTCGTCCAACTGCAACTTGGACGATGCTTTGTCGCTGAGATACTGTTGATAGATCTTTGTGGCCGCTTCTTTCAAATTGTCAAGATCCGCGTTCTTGCGCTTAGCACCCATCACACCTGCACCGGACTGCGCGCTGTGAATCTTCTGCAGTTCTATATCCGATATCTGTTGCTCGGCCGAGACTCTCCAGCCATAAATATTCAGATAGAAGAACAGATACGCTTCCGCGTTTATGGAAGTCATGTAATCAATAAAATAGCTTAGCGCGATGTTGTTCTTCAGTAACTCGTCCAGCGGTAAATTAACTAGTTTTTGGCCCGGTATAAGTCTGTTCCATTCAGGTTGAGCACCGATGCCGTCTGTTTCCGTTTCTAATCCTTCTTGCATACCTATGATTCTGGTTTCCAAAATTTTCTTCACGTAAAGTAAACTGTTTAGTTGCTGCTTCACCGACAAATCGTCGTCTCCGCCCGAGTCCTTCGAACGGAGATGCGCTATTTCTTTACAAATTATATTTTTCGTAGCTATTAATTCATCTACATTGTCTGTTATTCTAATTACTGTTAAAAAGATATCACTTGGTAAACCACTCTCCTTAGTACACTGAAAACATAAAAAAAGAAAACCAAAATTTTATTTAAAAGCTTATGTTTCTTACTTCTATCAAAGAGATTTAAAAGATTTTATATCTATTTTTTTTTATTACTATAAGAGTTTTTTACGTTTTTGCTGCACTTACCAGCCATATACACGCTTGATTAATGTAATCAGGATCGGAGAATAGATCCAACAACGGTCTGATTATAACGTTCACTAATAACTCCCTTAGAATAAATCTTACAGTCAAACAATCAAAGTCCGCCTTGGGTAGCACCAGGTATAGAAGAATCTCAGATATCTCGCCTAAGAATTCTAATTCCTGAGTGTCGTTCGTGGACACCAGATCTCTGCATATGAGATTGTTCTCCATTTGTACTTCGAGATCGAAGAATATCTTTTCCAACGATTCATCCTCCTTTTCGTCACCAGTTGACTCGATTGGCTCAGTGAGCGATGACATATTAGGTATGTAAAACTTCGATTGCGAGTACCAAGACACATCAGTCTCGCTTTTGTTTCGACGATGAGTAGGCGTTTTTTTCGGTGTCCCACCCGAAGTGCTTGAGCTGGCGCTACTCTTTTGGACCCTGTTCGACCGTAATTGCTTCATTCGCGCGCTTGCTTGTCGATACAGCCTGACATGAGAAGCCGCATCGTCGACGAGTCTTGTAGTCAAGTAGGGTATCCAATCAACACTCTTGACCCTGTTTTTTTAAACAATAGGAAACTTTAATCTATAATAAATGACTATGAATTATTAGTTTGATCAATAGATTATAACATGTTCCCAACTTATGTCTACTAACTGATAAACTGATTAGATAGTTTCTATTTTTACTACGACTTTAGGAGTGATATAAAAAAATACAGTCTTAAATAATTTTGATAAAATTAAACAACTGACACCAAAAAGTTCAAGTTCTGATTAGTTAAAAAGAAGGTTTTGAAATTAATTAGAAACAAATGTTTACATACCGATTTGCAATATTTATAGCAATTTTTTGAGCAGTATCTCGAACAGAATAAATAAATTCCTCATCATCCGTGATAACGCTGTACCATGGTTCTACATAATCTCTGATTAAAAAATCCAAAATTTCCTAGAGAAAGAAAGTTAATAATGTATAGTAGACTATTTTTCAGTTTAAACCATGAAAAATATACAAGTTGATATAAATTTCTTATAAATATATTGAGTATGTACTTGCAGGGATTCATCAATGATACGACTACCAGTTATTCTTCTATCTAATGTAAATGTCATCTTCTCCTTGGATAGATCTAGTATGTACTGGAAACGTATTTGAAATATAGCATTAAGCTCAAACAAATAAAATATTTTGATATTTCAAAATCTCCGATTACCTGCCGGAACTTTTCAGTCTTCTTAGTTAAGTCTTCCCTTTCACACTTGATTACATTATCGAGATTCGGAGAGTATGTTCTATATACACAGATCAATGTCCTACAACAAAATATTTTTATTTTTCTCACGCTGCACGTATCTCAGTACCTTAGTGCGATTATGTTTGTGTAACTAATCTGTTATTATATATCTGTTTATTTCCATACATTTAATAAATTTATACATATGTATAATGTTTAATGTTTTCTTTCTCCCTCTTTTCTTTATCAAAGCTTTCTTTTCCTTACCCTAGAAGTAATGCAAGCAAGCAAATGAGAAGTTTTACAATTGTTCCTATGCCGAGGATGTAAGCAAGCAAAGTCACAGAAGCTCCAAGAACACCATATAATGGAACGTTCATCTGTAAAGATAATAATCTATTGTCAGTTGATAAATTTCTGATAATGCGTAGCAGATCGCGCAACCGCTTCTCTACATTACATGCACTGTAATTATCTCGAAAGACGCAGAGAGTTGCGTGTAGATAATGAGACACAAATGTGTTATTAAGACTTTTTCATATATGTATAGCGGCGGTAGACGCTTATCAGCGTCTCCTCGTGTATGCCTATCAAATAATAGTTCTTATCACTCAAAACAGAGAAATGAACAGAGAAATATGGATAAAAAGATACCGTAACATAGCTTAGTAACAAAACAATAAAAACTGTTCTAAGAATAGAATGCCATTTGTTTCTACAATTTGTTTCTACCAATTGTGTAACAAAAGATAAAAACATTCCATTCTTCTAATTGATAAACAATTTCATATAATATAACAACACATAGAGATATATACAATAGATTTATTAAAACATTAATAATATAATAATATTACTGAAAAAATAATAGAAATATATACTGAAAAAGTAAATATGCAGATATCATATCTTTTTTGACTATTTTTAAAAAAGTAAAAATCTGATAATGTAAAATTATAAAATTTGTAGTGACAATTGTATATATACAAGAAAAATAGTTGAAGAAATTATACGTTGAAGAGATTAAAGTTGATCTATAAAAAAAATTAACAATCACAAGTTTCTCGAATTTAATTTCAGTAATGACAATAAATAATCATGCCCTACACATCAACTATAACAAGTTAACTTTTAATTTACAATACTTACTGCCATCTTCTGTACAGATGTGTCACGTCTTTTGATTATTATTTCTTGTAAATAAAGTAAGTTGGAAAGAAACATGTTTGAAAACATAATCTCTAGTTTAGAAAGTATTTTGATAAGTTATTTTATTCTTAATTTATAATCTTTATTTTCAGAAAGAAAGATATAGTATTTGTCATCGGTCAGCTTATTTATTGGTTTAGTTAGTTTATAGTATCTATACGTCTTATAAAGGTATTGCCTATATATTTTATGTAGGTTCACTGTATTTACAGAGCATTACTCATGTGTGGAAAAAATATATTAACAATACAATGTACTTTTGTATTATCGAAAAAAATATTTAAAAAGCATAATTTTTCAGAAAAATAAACCAATGAAAAAGCAATTGTTGCAACAAAGCTTATCAACCGTGTGTAGACTTTATTGATGTATAATCCGATAAATGTATCCATTAGAAGTGTTTGCAATATCTGATTCGAGAGATATATAAATAACACTCGAGATATAAATTTTCTCTCTCAAGAGGTACAAGATTCTCTCGAGAGATACGCATCTTTTTTAAATATACCTGTTTATATGTATAAAAAAACAAAAACAAAAACAAAAATACAAACCAGAGTTGATATTTGTAATAAGTATGAAATATTTTCTTTTGGAAAACACAAAACATAATTTGTGTTGTTACGCTCATACACAAAAACACATTTTCATCTCTTGTCACTTACTTCGCCTCTATTTGCACGAGCTTCTATTTTCGAGAACAAATCGATCGTACTTCATTCATTATTCTCGTGGCCGATTGTCCAGATTCACCGAACAGCCGATATAACGCACGATTATTGTACACCTCTTTCTCTCTTCTCCTTGTGGAAGCAACACAAAACAATTGTCACACGTACCGATCACACGTATGGTACAATGGTACATACGTTACTGACGCGTGATTTGCAAGCGCGTGTATTACAACGCTGATATATATTCGTGCACTATAAATTGCGACGCGATTCATACGGAGAGTATCGCGATTTCATTCGGGAGATGAATTGCGATGCTCGTACAAACGCAACGGACAATGAATAGACAGCAACATCCGTCGCAGACGATATAATAAACAACATCGATCACGACAAGAAAGTCCGGCGAGAAAAACTCTTTTACGCACCTTTGGTGATTGCTCGTCGGATTGGTTGTCGTTGTGCATTCATCTACGCACATATTGCAAGTCTCGTGACAATCTATTGCTCACACTCAGCTGGTCAACTAAGCGGCGCTTTATTTACATTCTCGCAGGCGATGGAACTCGTTGCACCGAATGATACGTCGGACGACATCATGTCCTCCGATTCCAACACGACTCTGCGTGTTCACTAGTGGTCGCCAACTCGACCGCTCGACGTCGTCGTCGTCGTCGTCGTCGCTCCGAAACGAATATCATTCGATATTATCGACTAATCGATAAATTTCACTTTGTCACAAATTATAATGTGGAAAAATGAAAAGATAAAAAATATCGGAATGAAAAGAGAAAAAAGAAGGAATTTCTGAATATAAAAATGCTAATCTTTATATGATTGATATAAAAACAAAATTAAAAACGGAGATGAATTATCGTATACACTTCATACTTGTGTTACATAAAGAATATACATAATAAATAATATTATTTTTTTTTCTAAATATTGTAGTTCAATTTTTTTGTATTTGAAAAATATTTCAACAAGACATGCAACATATCTACTGAGTATTTACTGTTTATTGCAAATATCCATCTAGACAGCAAATGTCTAAAAGACGACTACGTCTAAAAGACGACTAAAAGACAACTTAAAAACGTCTTATTATTTTTTGGACAGTTTTAATATGACTTTTGGTTTTTCTTTGCTGTCTGGACAGTATAGATATATTAATTGAGACATTTATGGGATATCGTGTGCTGTATAAGTAGGAAGTACAAATATATAACATGCAATCGGACATGTATAAAAGCAAATGATATCTAGACAGCACTTTGTCTCTAAAAAAAAACTTAAAAAATTCTTATTATTCATAAAACAAAATCTTATTGTCTTTTGGACATTTTTAAGATGGTTTTTGATCTTCCTGTGTTGTTTTAGGGAGTGAGTATCAACAGGAAAAGAGGATTGTAACACGGACTCGAACCAAATGACATATAGAGTTATATGCGTACTCTTGTAAGTCGCGCCGTAATTCTTACATTAATAATACTTTTATGGACCTATAACACTTTTATTATTGTAATAATTATCTAGTTGTAATACACATTGTTTAATAAACTGTAACTTATCATTTAACATTTTATAAAAGGATAAAAAAATTTTATTGATTCCCCTCAGGGTTACAAATATTTCTTTACATTCCTCTTCGACATCTGTAATGCACACCCAATTCAAACTGATTGGAGGCCCGATTCATGTAATATATCCTCAAAGAACCAATTTAATATTTCCAGGACCTCCATTCTATAAAAGTAAAATATGCAATCTTATATTGTGATATATCTGTATTTCTTAAATTTACTTAATATTATGTTTAATAACATTTATGTATTTATTTTTCAGTACCTACAAAGTTTTTTTTAAATGTAATTACTTTAATATTTTTAATATACGCTTATACACAATCAAATTTTTTACCTTCTTTTTATTTTCAAAATCACACATATATGAAATGCAACGTAAGAGAGATTCATTTTTTGTAGTAAAAAAATTTAAATTATGAAATTGTAATCACAAGAATATTTATAAGAGTGAAGTTTACAAATTCATGAAAGTTATTTTCCAAAACATACATAAAAATTTTACTGTAATATTATAATGTACATATAAAGTTACTTCCTACTTTGTTTCATCCTTTCAAAATTTACTACGTTCTATTACTATTTCTATTTTTTGATCTATTTAATATGCAAATAATATCGATAAACTTTCCACATAAATACTTTTCCTATCGACGAGTACAGATGCGATTTAAAATATTTAAAATATTTTTAATTGTTACATGTAAAAGTAACAGAAATAGTATATCACATATGCCATTCGTTAGTTTAAAAAATATTATTCAATTGGTCTTGTGTTTTATTTTCATTTACATAAGATATACAATTACGAACTTATAATAGAGAATAACAAGAAGACAACAGAAACAAATATAATGTAAATTTGCAGTATTATCTCTCATCAAAAAAAAAAATTAGACAAGGTTTTAATTAAAATATCTTCATTCTATATTAAAAATAAAGCGACTAATGTTACAGATACATTGTAAAGATAATATGACGATCAAACTCTAAAGATGTTCGCCCACAATAAACGTAGTAGCGATAGCAATTCAAAAAGTTTTTATAATAGTTCTTAAGATAATACATATCGGGCTCTTACATTGCTTTGTCTACAATTTTATAAACAAATATATATTAGATATATTAGGTAATTAAAATTATTTACTAAATTTATTTCTCTTACCTTTTTTTTTTATTTTGCCACTGATTATCAAGAAAATGTGTCGACAAGAGTGAGATCTTCATTAAAGGTATGGTCGGCTCTGTTTGAAATGTTTTAACATATACATTGTAAGATATATTTAATTTTTTTTTAATGTTATGTTCTAAAAATAATTTTTAATTGTTATGTAGCGCACTTTTTATTTCAATGTTCTTTACGTTGTTCAAAATGTTTTAATCAGTGATATTCATTTTAGTTAAATCATTCTAAAAAATGGTGTAACGTCGTTCACGGATGACCACCGTGGCAGTCAACGTGTTAAGTATAATTTTGTTAATTTATTTGCTCATGATCTTATTTGGGCACTTTTATTGTGTTCATAATAGATAATAACTGTAATTTTCTGTCTAATGAGAGTTTCAAACGGAAAAAACGATTATTTGCTGTATCATTAATAGATGATACAGACGGTTGGTGCAGATTTGCAATGTGTTGAATTTTATACTTATTAATTAGAGCATAAATGATAGAACAACATGTAAAATGTGTAAGAGAGTGGAGAGTTGTCTACCAACGATATATTAAAAACTTCTCGTGCTTTTTTGTTAACAAGCGAAGTTTACTTTTGTTTCGGTGTTTGACATCCAGAGAAGAATTGAAATACAATTGCGACCGGAGGCAGATGTTATTTTAATTATATCGAGATGTATATGAATTCGTTCTTCAACAATAAAGTATTTAATTTGTATATATAATTTGTTTTCTTCGCAATTCTCTTACAAATATGTGTTCAAAAGAACAAAAGTATGTGTACTATAAAAAAGCAGTGCATTTTGCAGTTTTTTCTTTACTTTTTTCATAATAAGTATAAAAACGAAACATATTGCCAATTTGTTGCGGTTTTCCTTAAAGTAGAAAACAAATGTGAGTTACTATTTTACATATTCTCTTTGCAATATTTAACATCTATAAATATCGTAAATAATATTTTTGTTAATATTCTATAAGATAAGATGTACAGTATAAACGACATTATATAAGAGTACAGTTTTGTAAAAATATTTTATATTAGCTTATTATGCACTTACCCTTTCTCTTTATATTTTTTTATCATCATCAAGGTCTTAAAGAATCCATAAAATGTGTCGTAACTATCAGATTGGTTAACATAAGAGATACTCGTTGCTACTTTCTCTAAACTACAATTATATGTCATATTTATTGTGTATAAACCAGGAGGCATTTCCTCTAGCTTTTTCCTCACGTTATTTCGCGTGTATTTCATGATGTTAATGTACATCTTTTTGAATCGATTATTTTGAAGTTCGCTTAATGTGGTCTTCCAATACTCATCCAAGTCATTTTATACGGAATATTAGTGTGTATTTTCTGTATACTACAATAATGGTTCATATATAATGGTATATTGTATTGCCTACATGACAAGTCAATTAGGACAGTAGAAACGACAATGAGAGAGTACTTATTTTGTATTTTCAAAGATATATATGTTATAGATAGTTATGTATGTTTTCGGTTTTATACTCTGCGATATTTGATACCGATTCTCGTCAACGGCAGAAACGATTTCAGTCACAAATATTAAGCAAATAATTCCGAAGAATATAAGCATCTGCGTAGTCTGTATCTATAAAATTAATTTGTTTGTTAAACACACAAAATAAACAGATCAAAATAAAACTACAACTACATAATTTACAAAACAACTACATATTTTACATGTAAAAAATTGAATTTTTGCTATCTTAAGTACATAAATGTCAAATATAAATGATCGTGTATAAGTATATTTATCGACATGCAATTAAAAAAATTCTCATTTCTCTCTCTCACACACACACACACAATATTTGTCACGATTGTATTTTTACTAATCAAACATACAAAAAGACAAGAAAAACAATACATAATATGTATTAACATGTATTAACACAATATAACTTGTTTTTGACAAGATATGATTATTTCTCACTAAGCGGAATGAAAGTCGAGAAAACTGTTAATAGTTTTTTAAGCGCATTTTAAATATAACATTACATATTATGACAAAGTAGAAAAAGTATTGGTAGATTGTAGGAATATATGTCGTAATATTAATACATAATATTTAACAATTGTGTGTGTGTGTATATATATAAACCTAGCTTGAAATCGTATTATTTTTATTTTCGATTCTATCGTTCACTAACAGTGTGATACTATTGAAATTCTAGATATTGTAGGGTAAAAGTGCCTATTATGAGATATCTTTTTTTTTTAGAGGTAATTTATTATAAATATGTAATCTTAACTCTTAGTTTTATGTCAAACTTATAGAAAATATATTCAAAATATATTTTTGTATAAGTAATGTGTTAAAAATACGCAGTTATGAATTTGTAGCCGTTTACGTGAAATAACGCGCTATCTCATATTAGGCGACCATCTCATAATAGGCACCTTTTAGTTCTTAACAGATGACAAAACGTACTGCATATTCGCGTATGATAGAAGGTATATTCATTTTATACAAAGTAATATTTTCTTAAACAAATGTTATACAGGCACATAGTTACACTTACCATGATCGTTATAGTGATATCCAATCTATCAAAAATATATAAATCTTGGAACA